>OLKM01000477.1:92039-102039 GCA_900291075.1 Melanogrammus aeglefinus | reverse complement strand
ATGAAAGAGCTGCTCTGCCTCGTTTGCATCAGTCTTAAAGTTTGTGTGCGCCGCGCATTTGCATGGGGGGGACGGGTGGGCAGATGGTGGGCGACTCGGTGGCTGAGACACTAGAGTTCTGACTTTGTTTTTTTTTTTCCCTGTGGCTCCTCAGGAGTTACGTCACATGTTTTGACTGTTTTGGACTATTCTGGTTATTAAAAAGCAGAAGAGACCAGCCCTAGACATGGATTAAAAAAACAGATTAGATGATAAGAGTCCAACGAAGAAGCCAGACTAAGATTTAGTGTTTTAATCAAGATTGTGTTCTGGGCAAGTTTGCCAGCCAGCCAAAGCTCAAACCTAAAATCTTGTTTAAGATCTCTCCCCTAATCCCAGCCATCACAGAGGGCGGCACCAGCGTGTGGTGGGAATAGCATTCCTACCGAGCTAGAATTGTGATCATGGTTACAGCCAGCAGCTATGGTAATATTGCCTATACAATTAACACACAATTGTATTCAGTTTGAGAAAATGTAATTATTTTTTACTTTGATAACAAAAAAAATCGAAAGGAACTAAATGATGTGGTGCAGTCAACCCTGTCTTAAGATGTCTCACTTTTCATTGTCTCTTGTTTATAAGCTCAGCGAGAGAAGGGTGGTGTTTGCTCAATTAAAGGCCACCCATGTGTCTGACAGTGGGTGAAAGAAAGTGGGGCATCTCTCTATATGGTGCCTAGTGTTTCCGCGGCACCATCCCAATCACTGACTGGTGCGTGTGCGTGTTTGTGTTTGTGTGTGTGTGTGTGTGTGTGTGTGTGTGTGTGTGTGTGTGTGTGTGTGTGTGTGTGTGTGTGTGTGTGTGTGGTGTGTGTGTGTGTGTGTGTGTGTGTGTGTGTGTGTGTGTGTGTGTGTGTGTGTGTGTGTGTGTGTGTGTGTGTGCGTGTGTGTGTGTTGTGTTCTGACAGGACCTGTTGTGGCTGGTACTAGGCATTAAAGGTAGATCGGAGAATGTGAATGCGTGATGGCATTTTGGTGTGGCTAAAGTCAGAATTCGTTCTGTATTTTCCATCGCTGTCGCTTGGCTTTGAGTTTGACACCCGTTACCAGAGCCTCCAAATGCCAGTGTGTGTGTGTTCTTTTATATATTTCGTTATTTATGCGGTGTCCTTTCCAGGGGGGTTCTATGAAATTGCTGTGTGTTACCTCTGGAGGGAGACAATGGCTGCCTGCTCGTTCTCGTTTTCAGCCTGGGTGGTCCCCAACACCTGCCACGCCTGCAGGGGAAACAGGGGTAACCATTAGACCGGGGCGCTCCATCGACCTGCTGTTGATCTCCCAGTGTATCAGTGACGTCTGAACTTGGTCACCGGTAAAGGGCTGATTATGGTTCCACGTCGACACAACGCAATGACCACGGAGACGCTTTGACGCAGTCGCAAACCTGTTTTGGTTCTGCGTCGGGTTTTAGTGAGCTGACTTATCACAGCCCTTGCTGCTGCGTCGACCTTGACGCACGGTTACAATTTTTGGGAGGCGTACGTCAGGCCCTTGCGGTGGACGCAAGGAGGGTCCGCAAGGACATAAGGGGTCCGTGAACCCCCTTGGTTGCGTCGACGTGGAACCATAATCAGCCCTTAAGGGTGACTTGTCCATGCACCGACGCACCTGCTGACCTTGTCTTTGACCTTGAGACACAATACTTCAACGACAACGGCACTATTATGAGATTGTCTAGTGACCTCAATAAAGACAAAGTGGTTACCTTGGATGTGTATCCTAATTAGGAGCAGAGCTACTTTGTTCATCAAGCCTCGTTGATCCTGAGATAAGGTTTTGAAAATGACACCACATGTGAATCGCTTTCTTTGTCGTTGCTGGAGGAATCCATTTGGGACCAAAATGCAACAAAATGATTACACAACTTTATCAGACGTGTTTTATTTCAAGTAGTATCATCAAGTGGCTTTCAGCAAAAGGCTAATTAATTTCAGCGATTTAAGAGAAAGAGATTTAATTTGAATTTAATTTTCTTTGCCCCTAAAAAACTTGAATTCATTCACAAGTGCAACCTACTATGAGTTAATGTTCACGCCAAAAAACTAGAGATGTGAAATGACGTGTGAAATTCTGTCTCCATTGATATCCACGGATATTAATCAACATGCCAGGAGACCCCGACTAGGAAGTCAGGGCAATTTAAAGTAAACCAAACCTCTCTCCACCATGCATCGCAGCTTCCTGGTCCCTTCCTGGTGTGCTTTGCATACACAGAATGCATTTACATACACACTTGGGTATTTATTATGCAGCCATTTGTATATATTTAGGTAGCAGGTACTGGAGTACCCTAAGTAGTTCACAGACCATTCTGGTGCAGCTATACCAGATATGTCTTCAGGGACAAACACTTCACCTCCTCTTCACGGATTCCCTTCAAACTGATTGATGGGTTGATGGTCATTTTATTGGGGGTAAATACAGTGTGCAGCTTGCTGATTTTAGCTCACCCTCCTGAGCCACTAGGCACTAGACTTTGTCAACCAGGTTTGAGGAGAAAGGCCATCGGAAAACAAGGCTCCCTATTCCCTCTTCCTTGTGTTGATGACCAGGCTCCCTATGCTTTTCCTATTCCCTGTGTTGATGACCAGGTTCCCTATGCTTTCCCTATTCCCTGTGTTGATGACCAAGTTCCCTATGCAGGCTATTATAAGAGCTTCAGAAAGCACACTAACAGAGTTGAAATCTGATTCCACTACAGCCCTTTCAAAAAGACTACGTTATCACACAGCAGGTAAGCAGAATTTAGGTGGCAGTCTGGATCTCCTACTAAACAAGGAGGAGAAGGAGAAGGAGAAGGAGAAGAAGCCAGAGAAGGAGAAGAAGAAGTAGAAGGAGATAGAGAAGGAGAAGAAACAGAAAGGACTCATATTTGTGAATGATTTAGCGTTCTTCATAGCGAGTCAAGCCACTAAAGCCCTCTGGGAGGAATATTCTGCAATCCCATTCGTTCCAAACATGTGGGCATATGCAGAAGCACCCCCCCCCCCCCACACCACCACACACACACCACACCACACACACACACACACACACACACACACACACACACACACACACACACACACACACACACCAGGGACTTCATAAGCAATCTGGATGACGGCTTTGCTCTCTGAGGCTGCAAGGAGGTCCCTCCTATCGGGCTGAGCATATAAGTAGAATAAGAAAGGGAGACAGACACGCCAAATGAGCTATTAGCTAGCCCATTGGGCAGATGGAAATTCTCATCAGGCATAACATAACAGCATGGCTGTGCACATTTTTGCTACAGTAAACAACTCTATTAGTTGGGGGGGGGGGGGGGACCCTTTGCCCTCTAGAAACGAGCAAAGTCTACGTCACACAGGCTGTATCCACCGATGTTTGCTGGATCATTGTATTGTGTGTGTGTGTGTGTGTGTGTGTGTGTGTGTGTGTGTGTGTGTGTGTGTGTGTGTGTGTGTGTGTGTGTGTGTGTGTGTGTCTGTGTGTGTGTGTGTCTGTGTGTGTGTGTGTGTGTTCGTTTGTGTTTACTTTACATTTACATTTAGGGCATTTAGCAGACGCTTTTATCCAAAGCGACTTACATCATTTAATCGATTTACTTGATGTTTGTCTCTCAATAAGGAGAACACAGCGCATATGGCATGACGAGTGTTTGAATGACTGTTGTTGGCGAATGGTTCTCTAATCCCTGTTTAATTGCTACTTGCCTAGCGGGTATAGATCTGTGAGTCTGTGTAGTCGAATGATGTTCATTCTCTCTGAAACAACAAACTCTACAATCCATAGCTAGATGACACCAACACACCCACCCACATTGGATCTGATCACTGGTAAGGGACTCTAAACCTCCCTGTAGCTGCTGCTGCAGAATAAATATTCCACAGTCTGATTCTGAGCGTTTCATTGGTGCTCGTTAGAGATTCACGGGTTGAGGGATTGGCCCTGGTGACAAAAGTATCCACGGGTGTCAGCCTTTTTCCTGTATTTATAATGTATTGATGTTTTGGGGGCGGGTTGGTTCAAATCAGCTTCTGAGATTCTTTCTTCCAGCTATTTCCTGTATGCCATCATAATCTTTTAGTTGAAGTTTGGTATTGTACATCCTTTGATGCCGTCATAACCTGTCCTACGTGATATTTTCAGGTTCTTTGTTGTCCTATCTTTGCATAACATGCAACTTTGTATTCTCACTTATTTTAGCGTAATTTACTTTTTAAATTATAACCTAGGTCTAGGCTGTTTGTATTCGTTATTCATGCTCACATGCAAATGCATCTTCATTTAGCAAATACAGTAACGTTTGGCCTGAATTCCTATTATGCTAACAAAGTCACATATTGACTATGCATGCTGCACACAATGGCACAACAGCGGGGGGGGGGGGGGAGCAGTCCATTTTCTTCCGTTCACAGACAGAAAAATACAGTAAACACGCGTCACTATCTATCATGTGTGTGTGAGCTTCAGGATAGGGAGTATAGGTGGTAGGTAGAAGCCACATGGCAGGGAAAACGTTTTGGGGCACACCTGAGGTACAGGTGGGAAATGGGCGGAGCCTAAGCAAAATGGCCACCTGCTGTTTGTTGTCGGGGTGCGGTTATTGTTTTTAGATTTTCTTTACGTGTCGACACTATCTAAGACTGTCAGTCCCCACTACATACTGAACTTAACCTCAAACAAAGACTGTGCCAACTGACAACTCTCACCAGCCGACTACGAAACCTCATCCTCTGTGTCTGGTAAGTCTTCCCATTTAGCCTTAGCCTCACACACACACACACACACACACACACACACACACACACACACACACACACACACACACACACACACACACACACACACACACACACACACACACACACACACACACACACACACCGAAACACGCACATGTATCCGTTTCACGCTCACAGGTATAGCGTTCTTTGTTGGACTGCAGCCTTTTGGATTACATAACACCAAGCGTGCCACTGAGGGCCGTGTGTAACTGTGTGTGTGTGCGTGTCAATGTCTCAATGCATGAGCGTGTGCCCATGGGGGGGGTTAATTCACCTCCGAGTCGTGAGGGTCTTGCAGGATGGCGGCCTCCAGCAGCAGCACGGCGTTGGGGAGATCCCCCTCCTGGGACTTCTTCAGGCCCTCCTCGTAGGCGTTGTGATGCTCTTTGTAGGGGTTGTCCGTGTGGAAGTAGTAACCCTAGCATCACAAAAACACAAGGCGGGTCCCTGGCTATGTGGTTTTGTGTTTGTCTGTGTTTACAGTCAGAATACATCAGCCGAGTCTTAACCCGAGTTCTGGCAGCTAGAATGCATCCTTTTTCTGCCTCACATCACACTGACGTTCTCCTGGGGCCTCTCCTCCCCTTAATGTTCAACTTTAGCATTTTCAAACAGTAATTATCATGGTGGGTTGGTACGCCGTTCTGAACGCGTTGTCTTCGAAACAAGTGTTTTTTTCAATCTGTTTTTAATGAAACCTGTTATCCCTTAAGATGTTCTCCTTTTAGGAAGGATCATGCTTTCAGAAGCACCGTTGTGTTATCGTCACAGTATATTGTAATTATATTTTATTACAAATTTCGTATCTGGTAATGTTAACCAATTTGATGATTCCCGTATCCGACAAAGGGACAGCTGTGGTGGAAAATCAGATGTTTCCCCGACACAAGAGAGCGATGAATGGAGGGGAATGAACAGAATAGGTTTGAGGCTATCTTAAAACTTTACGTTTTGAAGATAAGAACAGAGGAGACCTGCCAAAGACACAGACAACGGGGGATTCCTGCCATGGCGTCCTTTACACATCCACACTCGTCTGCTAATTAAGACGTCAATCCTCAGCTGGTTGCAACGACAACATCTTTCCCTAGTGAGGTGGAAGCTGAGTGGGAACCTTCTCGTGCGGCGAGACGGAGGAAGGCATCTGAGCCTGCTCGTTCTCCGTGAGCCAGTTCCTCCGGGCCAGCTCCTCCCACTCCGCTTGCATCTTGTCCCAGAACTCGGTGTCCGACTGCAGGCCGCCGCGAAGGGCACGCCATTGGAACAGGGGGGGGGGGGGGATGAAAGGAGAGAATAGATTAGGATCACTTCACAACCATAATGTCCCATTGTCGCCTATGCTGCTAAATGTCACATCCGTCTGGCTCGCGGCGTTTACGACTTTTGCAGTTCCGATGAGTCACGGGACTAATTGCGTTTTTGCGGAAGGCTCGGGGAAGTTCATCAGAGCTGGGTGTCATGTTTATGAGCTTGACTTTTCCGTCGTTGGTGACGGCTGTGTCCGCCAGCCTGCCTATAGCTGTTCGGCCGATGCATAAGATCTTTCCACAGCGGTTTTGGCGTGCGATATAGCAAAAATCCGATAATGAGCTCCAACAAACTTTCCATACGAAGAAAAGATCTACACATTAATTTGAGGGTACAAGAAGAGCAATAGACCAGAAGCACTGTGCTGTGGAGAATATGGATTTCATTAAATTTTTTGTACCAACTTGATCCAAAAGACGTATAATTATTTTGCTGCCAGTGGAGTAATCTACTCCTCCGCATACTGGATATCATGGTTTGCAATAAAGTATAAATCTGTGTCATACTACCTTTACAAAACAATACTGATGCGAACGCCGTCCCATCCAGCACCAGCACAAATATCTTTCTTCTGGATTTTCCTTGCCACCTGTCTGTTCACCTGTCAGGTTAGGTGAGTTATGATCCACCACAACAGGCGTTCTTGAGTTCCCCCCAGCTGTGCATCATCTGTGCTTGGCTCTCATCTGTGTGTATGTGTGTGTTTGTGTGTGTGTGTGTGTGTGTGTGTGTGTGTGTGTGTGTGTGTGTGTGTGTGTGTGTGTGTGTGTGTGTGTGTGTGTGTGTGTGTGTGTGTGTGTGTGTGTGTGTGTGTGTGTGCATGCGGAAGGTGATTGACAAGCAGGCCTGGTTTGGGCTCCCTTTGTCGTAGAAGGCTGATAATTGCTTGCTTCCTATTCCTCCAACATATTGCATTGTGGGTCGGTAGGGCTGAGACCTCCGCGCTGCCTCTGTCAGGGGCTCGGGCCGGGGAGTGCCCACCCAAGGGAAGCTAATGCAGTGAAAGAGCCAGCAGCAGGACCCATGCAGGAGAATTAGTGTCTTCCTGTCACACCACTTTCAGTGTTTCAAAATAAAAGCGGTTTCAACGGAAAAAGCCATTTGTACGTTTTTTATTTTTTAGCAATGTGTACTTTCTGTCTTGTTGTGAATGTGTTCCGTTGGCCAATTTCATATCTCCATCCCTCCTTCTATTTCATATTGTCTCACACTTACTTACACCTCGGATAACATCTCTAAAGACAGAGACTAAACAGGCTTTAACAGAGTGTGCACACATCAAATGCCTGAGTAAATAATCGGCAAGGCTACAGCATGAGGCTCATTTAAATGTTGTAGTAGCTAGAACAATCCTTCACTTCATTATAACAAATACACAAAAGGGCATGTCTTCATTATCATGCAGCTCTGTCTCCACACAGGGTACTTTTTCGTAATGCAAAACACTGTATAAAACATCTAGATTGCTAAGCAAACAAAAGGATGTCATGGCCTCGGACCCTAGGCCGTGAGGCGTGTTTTTCACTGTAATTATGATACCTTTTCATTAGACAGAAGTGTGAGCCAATTAGTGAGGTATGGAAGTGGTGTGTGTGGGTCTGTGCATGTACTGAGTGGGGGTCAGGTTAATGGAGAACAAGACTAAAGAAGGTACTCTTTATAGCAGAGTGCAAAAATGGGTTTAATCTAAGATGACACCGCTAAAATGCTCCTCATGATTGATGGTTCCATTCCCTGCAGCAAGGCCTGGATGTATGGTAAACAGACTTCATTAATGGAGCACTTTTCAGCTCTTTACCATGATTGCCTGACAATCAGCCATTCTTACACCATAAGCGGAGTCAACCATGCAAGGAAACAGCAAGCACGTGGGGAGCCGTTGGGGTCAGGTGTCTTGCTCAAGGACTCCTCAACATTTAGCTCGGAGGAGCCGGGGGGCGAATCCACTCTCGCTCCAGGGCCGCTGCCGCCCCCGCGATAAAGGTCCTGTCTGCACTATTCATCTATTCATGTATTTCTGTATGTTTGTATGAATGGAGTACTTCCCCGGCCGTGGCTCTGGAGTTGAGGGTTTTATGAGGTGCTACGTGAAAAGGGCTGGAGTGACGGACTCCCTGCTTGTCAAAACATGTCACAGCCGACGCTAAACCTCCCATGTGGCTTTTTCGTCACTTCACCATTAATAGATCATTGACAACAAACAGTAAAGCGTGCCAAAAAACCCTGCCATCTGACTTATTTACTGTGGTTGGCAGCTCCTATGAAAACCACAGCTGGGGAAGGAAACTGTAAATATTGTACCCACTAAAATCTAATTATTCCCTCTCACTCTGGGCTTTTCATTCGACAATAATGGGGTAGAATTTACAAATGTTGGCTGCGGCAAAAGGTGAATCTGCAGACGTTTGTGATTCATTCAGCTGAAACACATGGGTGTTCATCCTTCCAAAATACAACAATGTCAGACTCTGCAGCTGTTTTATTCATGTCTCTCATGCTTCCTCCCTCTGTTTGCACTATATTATAGTAAGGAGAAAAGGTCATTAATTATAAAAAAGGTCCTTTAGTAAAACGCAGCTGCGAGTTTTGGAAAAACTCAAGCGTAGCTGTTTGTATTGTTCCAACGGAAGTCTAAATGTAACTTTTGGAAGTATAGGCTGAAAGGAGTTAAAGTGTCATAACAACACACGCTAATAAAAATAATGTTATGTGAGGAGACTTGGGGACTCCATCTTTAAATTAGTCTATACACTGTGGAATCACATCAGCAGAAAATGTACTTAGAAGGCGTTCAGAAGATGAGAGACGATGTATATTATATACCGGTGTGTATCTAAGGCTAGTCAGTAGTACAGTAATACTACACCATAGTACGGTTACTGCTTTAGATAACTCTGTCTCACTGTCTGTACATGTATATATATATATATCTGAATACAATTTAAAGTTTAGTCTGAGCACTGAAATAAAGAATATGAGCAAAACATTTCCGAGACAACTCCATCATCAGTGTGTGTGAGTGCATTGTCACACCCCCTGTTCAGACGGTCTGCACAGTAATATGATTATCTCAGTAAGTGTGCTGTGTGTGTAAACTTGAGACTGGCTGCCGTTGAAAACCAAGCAGGCAAGGAGGACCGACTTATCCACTTTACCTCTGGGGAGATTCAATTACCAATGTTACTTAATACCATTGACACAGAGTAGTCTCCTCCAAAAAGGTTTTGCTTATCCCCGGTGACAGGGACTCCCATACTGATCACCCGTCCGCTACCCAGACTGCTGCTGTAGTCCCCCAGCCCAGGCCCACGTAGGATGCTCAAGTCGGGAGAATGTCATTCATTAAGATACAAGTATATTGAATTTGCCGTTGAAAAGCGAAGAGACGTCTTGCAACACAAAGTTGACTTTCCAAATTGACTTGATGTGTTGCATCGATGATTGATGTGCGGTTATGAGTTGTAATTATTTATATAATGTTACTGTTCGAACAGTAAGTCGATAAGCTTGGGAACCAGAGGAATTTCGAGGGCTCATGTTTCATTTGCACTGCAGATAAGGTCTGGCTCCCCTCCCATAAAAAAAGATTCCTGATCGGCGTGAGATGGGCCGACGAATCGCAACCGATGTGGAATAAATACGATGACATGCAGAGAAGCGCCGTAGAGGCATTTTCAATAACAACAACAAAGATGGCTGCCGCTGATGTAGAAAACGGTCTGTTTATCCCGTTATCAAGACGGAACAGGACGGTATACTTTCTCAAAAAGTAAAAAAACACCGTCACTTTAAGCTTTTTTTGAACAGAACTTTGAAGAGACTTTGCTGCAGGCTTGGTGTCTGTTTTCGTCGCTCAGTGCTGCGTCTCCTATTTCATTGCTA
>OLKM01000477.1:49539-84539 GCA_900291075.1 Melanogrammus aeglefinus | reverse complement strand
TGGCTGGGTGAGCTGCGACGACCCCGGCAGCGTGGCATCGCTCATGAATTATTGCTGAAGAGGACGTGCTAAATACAGATAGCAACAGTGCCAAGCGCCAGAGGCCTCCACACAATACGCCATCTGGCCTCAATTAGGACAGGACGTGAACTTTCCATTGTAAATGACACACGGCCGGGTGACAACCAATCACGTGGCCCCCGAATGAATTGGAGGGGCCCCCCCCGCTCTGAGGATCGAGACCTTTTGTGGCTTGAAGTGTAAATTGTGCGCTGAACAAATGATCCGAAGGGGGCTCTCGTTGTATTGTTCAAAAGTTACACCATTTCTTACGGGGGCAGACTGTTTAATCTTTTCCGTGCTGTGTTCTCAACACAAGCACAGGCGGGGAAGGGGATTTGAAGATGGGGATTAGGCCGTCTCATTAGAGTGGGTGGCATTGAGGAATAAAGACTTTGGGTGTATTTAACTTAATTTCCATTTGAGGAATGGGGTGGGGGTGGGGAATGGGCTGGGGAGGAACGGGGGATTTTGAGAATACTCTCTCATCAGGGAAGGATGGAGTTGTTCAGATTCGATGGATCCTGGGTTTTTGTGATCCTCAATAGAACCTGCAGTGGGGAACTCTGGCAGTCGCCTACATGTCCCCACAGCGCAAAGACAACACGGCACCGATTACCCTTTGGATTTTCTGTTAAACTTCAATAATCGCCAATCATTTTTAGATTGAATTGATAATTAAACTGAGGATCTCAGACATCATTGACCTCGAGGGGGGGGGGGGGGCGAATCTGAGGGCACCGACCTCTGCCTGAATCCAGCGAGCGCCTCTCTGGCGTGCGCGTGGTCTGGGCGGCGTGCTCCACCTCCACCTGGATCAGCTCCGTCTCCTCGGTCCTCTTCCGGAGCGCGGCGCCTTTCGGGGTCTCCCCGCGGGACGCCAGGGGGCTCCTCTTGTCCCGGCTGTTCCTCTGCTCGCTGGGCTCGCTGAGGTCCAGGAGGTCCAGGGCTGAGGATAGCACTAGTGGGGGGGGAGATCGCACTCGGTCAGCTTTTTCTCAGCACAGGCTTGTGTGTGAAAGCTAAGTCGTGGATATCAAGACTCAAGACTCACCTGTTCAGAGCTCGTCTAGACTTTGCATAGCCGGGGTGGCTATGCAAAGAGGTCTTAAGTTCCTCGTCTCCTACTTGTTGCATGCTGTACGTCCTGCCACTTAATATACACACTTATTGTGTGTGGTACTTAGTCATAGTACTTGGTTATGTAGCATCTTATCCTAGCTATCTATGTTGAATACGGGGAATGGGTTAACCCAGCGATTTTAAATGCTTTGCACTTGGTTCTATGAACATTATTGTACCGCCAGCAATTTAATGTTTCACTTTCTTATGACAAATGTACTTATTGTAAGTCGCTTTCGATAATAACGTCTGCTAAATGCCCTAAATGTAAATGTTAATGCAAAATTATGAATATCATTTAAAAAAATAAAATGAATGTGATTGATATGAATAGTTTTTATATTAATGAACATTAATATTTTAATTTTTGGTACATTTTGTTATGAGTAGCAGTAGTAGCAGCAGCAGCATTATTTTGGTATTGTCACTCCTCTTTCCATGCAATAAGGTGCAGCGACTCTTGAGTGACTCCATACTGTGTTTTGATCGGTTTGTTATCTTGTCTGCAAAAGCCTGCAAATTGATGTGGGTGGGGGATAACGTTTCAGCATATATGAAAACTGTTGGAGCCAGACATACTGTGAACACAAGCAGTAGGCCGGTTCTACTCCCACTATCTGGCATCCAATTCTTACTGATCGAATCGCATCCCACTCACGTTTTGAAAAGTTTTCAAATACTTGATAAATCGGTCACGTTACGGATGCAAGATCCTATCTGGGTTTAAACATGCACTTTCTTTTAAGACTAGGATATTGTTTGACCTGGGCTTTCACTGATATGATAACTATGACGCATTCCGATGAGTCACAGTTACCTCAATGAAATTTCGGTAAGACATTATGAACAAGCTAAAACTCAGAAGAGCTATCTTTGACCGTCATCCACTCTTTCCTTGGATGAAACCACAAATTTCTTTGTTTAGTCATTTCAACAAAAAAAAACCAAAAAAAACATCGGCCCGTGGAAAGTGGAGTTGTCATGGCCTATGAATGTCTCATTGAGCAGACATCCACAAGACGAAGCGGTCGTCCTACAGACCGGGGGGGCAGTCAGACCCACGCAACCCCCCCCTGAGGAGCTCTGCTTTGGTCAATTAAACAATTCAATGGCGTGTGAGCAAAGTGGCGAGAATGAACCCAGTCTCTGTTCCAAAGGGCGTGACCTTTATATTCACTCTGCTCTGCTGCCAACTTAGCCTTCCTCGACTCTGCCTCTTCACTAACAAACACTGAAAAGGTGTTTCCTGTGATGTCTCCCTCGTCGGATCTAATCAACACAAAGGAGAATGACGACTGGACCTGTTGCGGTTCAATGAATTGATGTTGCCATGGGATGAGGTTGTCCATGGTTGGACAATTTTTATCCTAAGCCACTTAAAGTGAAGATACTTTGATGCCTTGGGGGAAGACTGTGGACATGGCCAATACCTAGGCATTGTTTATTGGACTACTGCCTGTTCATTGTCCTGGGAAAGAGCTATCGCTCATACAGTTTTTTTTTAAGGCAGTATTTAATCAGTAGTCTCCGACTATATTAAAAGGCATCCATCAGCATTTGGACTCCTGTTCTTTCTTGTCGTTTTTTAAGATTTTAAGACTTGTTATGGTTAGTTTGCACATTTTCATTCCAAACAAACCTTAAAGGAAGTGCGTTTTAATTATGTTTGTGCTCTGGTTTAAATGCAATTAAAACCTGTGCCCTTAGCCATACGTGGGTTTGATTGGCCAACCATGACCTATATGAGTGTATGACATCCTAGAGAGAGAGAGAGAGAGAGAGAGAGAGAGAGAGAGAGAGAGAGAGAGAGAGAGAGAGAGAGAGAGAGAGAGAGAGAGAGAGAGAGAGAGAGAGAGAGAGAGAAGAGAGAGAGAGAGAGAGAGAAGAGAGAGAGAGAGAGAGAGAGAGAGAGAGAGAGAGAGAGAGAGAGAGAGAGAGAGATGCACCCTACCTGCAGTGTTGGACGTGACGGGGCGAGGGCGGGAGCCATCACACTTGGTCTCGCACAGGAAGTCGTCGATGGAGGGGCTGAGCAGTGGCCTGCTCTCCTGTTGCTCGCTCACCAGCTGTGGGGATCACAGACAGAGAGAGGAGGATGGATCAGAGTCCTGCATGAACCTTGACCTGGTGACCTGGTGACCTAACCCTTCATATCGTCTTTGAGGGGTGGTGGGGTAGGGGATGGGGGGTGTGCCGTAGTAAAGTCAACTAGGCAGTGCCCTTCAAGGTCTTCAGGGTTGTTGAACGATCTTCTCTGACCCAATGACATTGATTGAAGTATTAAAATAACGCTTTTTAACAATAATGTCGACTATGATTAATGTTGATGACCAGATTTTCGATGAATGCAATGGTTTTTGGACGTAACGTAAGGGCAGATGAAGAGACGTGATAAGTGACGTCTGCATGGGCAGCTCAAATCTCTTCCCTGTAAGACTCCTTCTTGACTTGTTCAGCTGCAGTACTCCATGAGACATGTCCTCCAATCAGGCCAGGAACATAATGTAATCAGATATCCCTCCATCACAGCTGAAGTTCCCAGTAGAGTGGTGTGCCCATCACATCCATTTGATTGCGACCGGTTGTCATAATAAAACCACGTAACCGGGTATGACTGCCTGCTGCCATTTTAAAGTTTAAATGAGGCCGAAAGTTACCCATAAGCTACGCCTCCTGATAATAACGGGCTGTTGATTTAAAGGGGACATATTATACCACCAGGAGTGAGTGTGATTAGCCATTACAAGCCTTTGATAAACATGAATAGATGAAGATGAAACTCTTCGGGTGCCAGTCCTGCAGCGCAATTCCATTAAAACTTTGCATATTGATCAAACCGACTATTTGCTTTGTGATAATTGGAACACGGCCGTCTCTCATACTATGGAAGCCGCGTGTCTTCGGAAACTTTAATCCAACATTAAAAATCGTCGTTACCGAGTCAGACTCGATATGTTAGGTTGATCTGAAATCCACTGACATCCACGCAGGGGTTGTGGGGGTAGTGAACTTCCATGCTAGGTGACCCCTGTCGTCTGACCGCCAGGCGTCCTCTGATTGGAAGGTCACAAAGAGGTTCGGAAGTCACCCTGCTGTGCAGGTGAACTTTAGTAAGCCCACCTCCCACCATTAAAGCCGCGCAGATGAATAACAACTGAACATATTTTACACCCAGTTCAGTTGGTCATAGTTTATTTTAATTAGCAAATTATATCCTAAAGCCTTTAATAGGCATTATTATTAGTTTTTTTTTTTATGTTCTTCTTCTACATTTGTAGAATGTTTTCTCAAATTGGAGATTAGAAACGCGCCATGAAGGTAAATCAAGCAGACTTTTCTCAAGCCATCAACCAGAGAGATGTACTACCCAAATGGTTTTGGATGTGATGACTGTCGTTCACAGCAGGCCTTGTCCACAGGCGTACAGCCAGTTCAATTCATAAGAATGAACACAGTGCACATAACCACAATCTCTGAGAGGCTCCCAACCTCAGTCTATTGGTTAGGGGGTAGCCGAAAAATGACTGGATCTGAACCCAATTGCAGTCTTCCTATAGCTGTAGGGATCCGCAAGCGATATGCCTCTCAACAATGTGATCAATGTGTGACACTGTGTTAACGAATGTTTACATCTCTCTGTCCCCTACACATTGGGAGGATTTTCAGGGTTAGAGGTGATTATGCAAAGTGGTAAACAGATGGATATCGAAGATGAGATATGGTGTGCTGGTGATACTGATGGATGATATTGTTCTCTAATGTTTCCCATCTGACGTTCCAAACCGTGCAAATGCTTATCAGCTAGATAATCATGCTTTACAGGCTAAGAAATCGGTTGTAAAAGGCTTCAATCGTTTGGGTTTGTTTAAAGTCGGCTCTGGGCACATTTGTTTCCAGCTTATGCTTTGTGTGTTGGGCTGGCTTTAAGGCTTCTCTAGCCTAGGCTACTCTGTTACGATTATTGTTGGCCTGTGTAGTGTTGACAATATGCCGGCAAACGTGACCTTTGCCCTTTCTACTCACGGTAGGGTATTAGGATGCAAGGACAATTTTCATGACGCTGCTAAAACATTTATTACTACCGATGGAAATGAGCTGTGAACCTGCCATATGCCTGATATGTAATGTGCCAAGGAGTGTAATGTGCCAATGTGCCAATCTCCTGGTCTGAGTGAAACTTAGACAGATGTTGATGTTGTACACTTCCGGATTGGCAGCCTGTTTGAACTGACCTATATTACAAATACCTAATTCACCCGTCACAAGAAGAAACAAGGGAATCTCTGTCACATGTTTATTTTCAATGGAGGAAATGTTCATCCATTTTGAATGATGATGTTAATGATGATGTCAATAATGCTACTACCAGCTCAGGTTTGAACACTACGAGGATTCAACCATGTGTTTAGGTGTCTAGGAAGGAGGGGGGCGTGTTATCCCCATGGCTACGACCCAAGCCAACTTTGTGATACTTTTTGAGGTGTCGTTTGTGATACTTTTTTTGTGTATGAGCGTTATAATGAGCCATGTTGTCTATATATGATGCACAACACACGTGTATCACTGTCTGCAAAAGTGTCCTAACCCTCTCTGATGCAGTAATCAAGATCAACCGCTGGCCAGACGAAGCTCGCCAAGGGGACACACACCACAGCATTAATATAAGTGTCTGAAAAGCTATACTATCGCTTTTATTTTTTGTATCTGTTAATGGAATCGAATATGACTGTAAATATAGCAATCTATCCAAGTTTCAAGAATCAAGAACATACTTAAGGGCAATTTGATGTAACAAAATGAAGAGGCAAAAACACATGTTTTACACCGGTTTTCTCTAAATAACGTCGTATTTTCGTACCAGTGACAAAATATAATAGTTTACTATGTTCACGATCATAGGGCATATTGAACACGGTTAAAACAATAAAAAATGACTGTGGCTTCACTGCCCTTTAAGTAATCTTGTGGATGCGCGTTTGGATTATCCAGTCAGTTGTACTATGTACTATACTATCAAGAACATGAGTTTTAAAATGGCTGTTGGTGGCTTTCGTTCTTCTATCAAAGTATAAACGGAACAAAACATGGTGTTTCTCTACTCTGTTTACTGGCATGGCATGCTGTGACCGGAGAATGCTGACAGTGCAAGAATAATTGAGCTCTGGGGGGATAAAAAACTATGAGCAATGAACAGGGTTCGCCTATATGCCGCTCCCCCAAACCCGCCATGCTGAAGGAGCCTATGGCATTTGTTGAATTTGAAAGTATGCACGAGACGAACAAATATTTGTATGAACTCAACCATTCAAAGAATTCAACATTTTAGCATTGAACATCTCATTATAAAATAGGAGACACACTGGTAGAGCGTTGTCATACACTGTGGTATGATACATATTTAGTTATGAGACAATTAGCAGTCTCAATGTCTCTGTTGTCCTTGCCTCCGACCAGAATGAGTGCAGGCTTACCACACTGTTTGGATGATATCACAGGTCTTGCCAACTTGTGCTTCATTGATTACATAAGGTTTATGCACAAACCGTAAAGTAAAACAACTCTGATAGCATCAATAGGAAATATTCACTGGGATTATATTAAGGACATGATGTGTCCCAGAAAAGAATGTTGAAGGGCCATTTTAATTGGAAAGTATGATTCCACCCAACTCATTATTTATAATATTTTAATATCAATATTAATAATATTTATATTTATAATGCTTCAAATGCCACGTTTTTCTGTGGCTGTGCTTTTCCGGTGGATACAATACAGACCATTAGTTTGACTGGGATTCTGATCTTATTTTTAAAGAAGTGAAATGTTAAGCCAACAAGACCAGCAAAATAAAGCGATTGCTGGCATTTCTCTTTGGGTAATTGAGAGTTCATATATCCATAAAATATTTATGTAAATCTTAAAAAGTCACCACTATTTTAACCACTCTTTCGAATTCTTCATGAACATCAAGTGAGCACTGAATGACGGGGGGACGACGACGACAAGCAAAAGAGCAAGAATATCTTCACCACATAAAATCCAGTCAATAACGCGCCTGTGCTCCATAAATAATGGTTACAAAATAGTATATCTGTCAGTGGGTAGAAGAGCGCTGTTGTAAAATGTCAAAGTTATGTAGCTCCAATCCCCAGTGGTTTGGACAAGAGATGACCTTGGAGACGGATGACAAAACACTTAATTTGTCCAAACAAGGTCATGGCTTCATGTGTGGGCCGGCATGCTATTGCCAAGACCAAAGAGCTGAAAGACATACCCCATGTCAGCACATTTCCAAGCACATTTCCACAGAGCATGTCATAGAATAATGAGCTCGTATATATTATTATATACAAGTACATTATTATTATTAATATTATTAAAGGTTGGGTATGGGATTTGCGAAAAGCCATCAGATTTTGAAAATACACAACTCAAATCATGCACTCGCGCGAACACAGATGCATGAGCGAGCCATTAGCTAGTTAGCTCCAGTAGCTACCGCAGGATAACAACAAACAGAAGCTTGCTCTGGGTCACAAGCTTTGAGTACGTGCACGAAGGGGTCACGCGCGGGGAGCAGGGGAGGGGGAGTGCAGTACGACCGTTTGATTGACATACTTACTGTCCAACGCCACTCAGGGGGTCTGGAAATCATTGGTTGGAGTTTTTCGAGCCCTGGCCATTCCACAGATGATTGACTAGTTTAATTTTAATGTCAGTACTTCTAACTCAGTGGCTGTAAGTGGTTTATGATAAGGAGTTCAAGTAATTTTGCAAAAACGGCCGAAAAAGAGAATTCCATACCCGACCTTTAAGTATCGTTGCATGACGAGAAAGCTCCACTATCTCTCGTGAGTCACCCGTCCTGTCCACCAACAGCAATAACAGGTATAGCATGCTGGGGCTTTTAACAGGCTCACTGGAGGGGGCAGCGACCCAGGGGAGCATTCTAAGCAGTGTGTCCTTTCATTACTCACTCCATGCTGAGGTTATGCTTTCGTCCCCTGTGGGGTGTCCCCTTTGTACCATTTTTAATATGACCCTGTCCTATGCAGATCTCCCTGCCACATTGTTTACCAAAATATAACGGGCTGCCATTGTGTGTAGGGACGGGAGCCAGAATATTATGTAAAGGAAAACTCCAGCTAATTGTGCCACCTGGGCACGACTCCTGGAGATGCCCTCGGAAGCAGTTGCCAGGAGAACAGAGGAACAGTTTGACACGTAAGACTCCCAGGGGCGTGGGTGAATAAGGTTTGTGTGTGTGTGTGTGTGTGTGTGTGTGTGTGTGTGTGTGTGTGTGTGTGTGTGTGTGTGTGTGTGTGTGTGTGTGTGTGTGTGTGTGTGTGTGTGTGTGTGTGTGTGTGTGTGTGTGTGTGTGTGTGTGTGTGTGTGTGTGTGTGTGTGTGGAGGAGGTTTAGTGATGTGTTACCTTAAGAGGAATAAAATCAAAGCAGAAAATTTTAGGATTTTGATCGCGTAATTACATTTTGTTATGCTACACTTGCTGGATAATTGCCTCCTCTTGCTAGCGATATGAGACGAAGGTTGTCCTTGATATTTTTATGTTTTATCCAACAACAAAAAAAAAAACATCAAAGCCTTGATCATATGTGCCAAGGTTGCGGTCTGATTACTCTGTTGTGGTGATTGGGGAGGTTTTCCCTAATGCCGACACGCCCTTACAAACAGCCAAAGGTTTTTTGTTTTCTGCTGCTCGTTTAAAAAGACAAGACAACACCTGTTTACGTTCAGCGCCATGGACGTTCAGCGCCATGGAGCAGTCATCAGCCAAACCACCCATCATTTGTATGGGGAGTCAACACCTATTGGTCAAACATCTCAGCTAAGCCACAGGGAAGGTACGCAAACCTATGTGCATGCAGGGTGACAACATCTGCATGCATTGCTCGACAAAAAGATGAAGACTTCCAGTGACATCATATCGACCTTGTATTGCTGACCTAAAATACACTATTTCTTGTTCTGCCGTGATGTTAGACAGCATTAGTGTCCCACCCTGAGACCTTTCTGTGAAGAACTCGTGAATTCATGTTTGTGGATCGTCTTCAATCGTTTAGCACTTACCTTCCGCCACACATTACCAATACACCCAGGAAGATGAAATGGATATACATTGGATGGATGTTTATAATTGTTGAAGATGAGGATGGTTAATTCATGCTAAATACATCTTATTTTAAACTTTTTATGCCAGATGATAGATGAAAGCATCATGAGCAAGCGAATAGGATCATAAACTTTGGCGCATTTAAAGAAGGCAGTTTTAACTACACAACATATTGAGCTAATTACGGCTGCTAAACTCTTCTACAAATGAAGACTTGTATTTTGGGTGCAAACGGTTCAGGCATGAAAAAGGCAACAGCTGCTGAAAGTGTGTGTGTTTATCTGTGTCTGTGTGTTTTTGTGTGTCGTTGTGTGTGTGTGTGTGTGAGAGAGAGTGAGTGAAAGATGGGATGTAACTCTCATTTCGTCTGTTGATGAATGACCTTCTTCCCATGAGGTCACTTTTAAGGAAGTCTTGCTGATGATGTAAATTATTTAAAAGATGATTTCTTGAAAACATTAGCAAAGAGACGGAAGTTTGAATTTGCCTTCATCGTGACAAGATCATGATGCAGATGAGTATTAGTTAATTAATCAACAAATGTCTAATTAGCATAAATAAATGGATCCATCGTTGATGGGCATTTACTCATGGATTAGGTTACTCTTATCGCCATGGCCTTATTATAAATTGGTATTGAAGTGTGCATTTAAAATTTAAAGCAAACCACCACGGGAAGGTGGGGGGGGGGGGTGACACACACAAACACACACACACACACACACACACACACACACACACACACACACACACACACACACACACACACACACACACACACACACACACACACACACACACACACACACACACACACACACACCCGGCCCCCCTGTCCCCATGTTGACTTTACAAATAATGAAAGGTCGAAAGTATTGCTATTTGCAGATTGGCGCAACATTAAAAACAGGGCCTGTATTGAGCCAGATTCACGCTGTTATAGATCGATGTAACTCTATGGGGATGGAGCGGCCGCAGAGGCGTGAAACACACCTGGTCCGTCGTCGAATGGCAGAGTCCCTAGGAGCTGGAGTGAGCATTATGTGGCTGTCATGTTACTCTTTTTCCACTAACTTTGTTGAGGGATTGCAGCTTATCCTGCAGTCTATGGAGGCAATACAACCCTTGGCCTTTATGCAATGTATTCAATGAGCTGCTCCACCAACAAGGCAAAGCTTATTTGCGTTCTTAACCTGCCATCCTTCAAAGGGCCTCGTGTTCTTCATTGGTTAATATTTGTGTGACAACGGGCATTGCGTGTGTTAGAGGGCAAAACAGGGTTTTAGCTAGAGGGATTGAACGATTGTCGGCTGTTTACCATATCATTACGATTTAGAAAACATGCTGCAGTAACTAAGCTGCAGACAAGCAGATAAAAGATGGGACACAAGAACATACAATCACATCAATTATAAAAACGACGGCGTAAAGGACATAAATAGCACAGCGCAACCCCACGCACGCACGCACGCAGGCACGCACGCACACACGCACACACGCACGCACGACCGCACACCCTCATGCCCACACACACACACACAGACACACACACACACACACACACACACACACACACACACACACACACACACACACACACACACACACACACACACACACACACACACACACACACACACACACACACACACACACCCACATGCAATAGCAATCAAGCACATGAGCACAACAGCATTTTCAACAAAAAATGGAAACCTTAAAGCACAGCAAGATACCGGTAAATCTACTACAGGAACTACGGGAACAGTTAGTAAGTGTACAGATAACTATAGTAAGATACCGAATTATGTTTCACTTTATAAGTTACATTTTCCTTCTAAGATTAAGCTGCTCATGAGGTTAAAGTCAGTTCACAAAGTGCGGCTAACCTAATTAGAAAATGGGCGAAAGGGACATGACAGAAAATTACAGACAAGCCTCTGGGAGTTTAATAACTAAATGCACTGTTAGTGTTTGGTTGAAAAGGTGAGTTCAGCTAATTGCTTTGTGACAATATCAAACTCATCAATTCTTTCTAAAAGGTTTAAGACCACTTGTTTCAGAAACTAAAAGACAATTTAACCCCTTTCCCGTAAACTGTGTTCATGTTTTTAAATGAATGTACAAAACTATTGAGTGCGGAAGCATTTACCCCATAGCATATAGATGTACACCCGTGTGATAAAGATATTGAAGTGAACACACCCACCCCCAGGGGCGACAGCATAGTGTGAGATGATATAATAAATATAGGAAGCTCAAGGCCGTTTCATTAGGACCAATGAAAGGAGGAACTTCCAGGGATGGGGGGGGGGGGGGGGTTAAGGTGAAGGGGGGAGGGAGGGAGGGAGGGAGGGGGGGGAGGGAGCAGGGGGTGTTCTGAGGGGTTCTGCCCACCTTCGTAGTCACCGGGAGGAGGGGCTTCCCTTCAGAGGACGCCTTACTCGGTATCTCCTTCAGGACCATGGCCACAGTCTTATCTGCAGCCCTAGAGTCCTTGCCCTATAACAGGTAGATCAACAATGACGTGGCATCAGGTCAATTGGACAACTCAAGTGCTTCTTGCCCCCATTTTGTTCTCCGGGGGGGGGGGGGGGCATCTTATATAAATCTAAATTGAGATAAAAAAAAAACAAAACAAGATTGAAACTTAGTTCTTTAATGAGGATGACACTATAAAGACACTATGGTGAGCCAGCTGAGGCAGGCACACAAGTACACCGGCTGGAGATGTGGTGTTGCACAGCACTGTGCGGATGGAGGAGCGTCGCTACACAATGACGTTCATGGTCGTTTAAAGAGGTACTGTGTTACACCGTGAGGGTGGGTGCAGAGGCAGGGCTTCCTGTAAAGCACCTGAAAACAGCCTTGAGTACTCGGTTTTAAAGTTTATATTTGAAGGTTAAGCTTTCCATTTTTTTGTTGTTCAATAAAAAACATAAATAGTAAAAATGTTGTATTTTTTTTTAAATTCTCGCAAAGATTTCTTTTGACAGAACCACAATTACCTACTCTCCCGCTCTCAGAGATGGTCAATAATAATGACTGAAAATCACTTCCACAAAGATTCACCACAGACATACATCACCATAAACAACCCCACTTTATTCCTAGCCCACTATATAAGCCTTAACACTCATAAGCATTCATAAGCAACTAAGCCTTATCCATAAGAACACAAGAATCCTAAATCCTATAACCAAAAAACCTTAACCCTAACTTAAGATCCCCGACTCCTAACCCACAAACATAACTCATAAACCACCAAACTTAACCCTATCACAAGAACTTTAAATCATAACCCACAAACCTAAAGTAGGAACCGTAACTCTGAACCTTAATCCTAACTCCAAGAACTGTGGCTCTCACCACACTCCAAGAGCTAAGGCTTACGGCCAAGTCTACACCACAGTATTAAAACGTTAAACGTTAAAACAGAACCACAACTGGATTGCTTCCCAGAACATATTCCCTATCGCTTTACCTGAGGTGCTTTACGACGTCCCCATGACAAAATAAACCTACATTCTTCTTGAATTCATTAAAAAAAAAAGATATCACATCCATTATAATTCTCAATTCCCAAGATTGCCCAAAGAACATTGAGGGTAAAAAAAACAAAAACAATTGAACACCGTAAACAACCTAGTTTTCAGTCTGAGAGATTACAGGGCTGCACTTAAAATGGTCACTCGATGGTAAAAGGAAACTTCCCCAGGGGAACATAAGACTGCTAATAGACTCACGAAAGACCACCTGCGCACACACCCCTGAACTAGCCATGTGTAAGTAAGCGGAGCCAGTCTAATACCACTATATGACGGCACAGTATCAGCAGCAGGGAACCTCTTTCAGGGAAAATAACCTGCTTTAGAAATGTCTAATGAGGTATATTGGGACACTGCATTAATAATGGCCCTTTCCATGTTAGCACACATGACACTAAACAGTGTCAAGTGCATCATGATTACGACAACAACTTAAATCTCAAGCCAGTGCATATTTCTGTTTTGGACTGGAATAACGTAGAGGCGTCTTAAGAGCTGCAGCAAGACGTTGATACAATCTCTTTACTCTTGCTTCCATGCCATGTCTGCATCAATTCTCGTCTATGGGGTCAGTGGACCGTGATCCACAGAGCCTGTAGCCTGCACACACGTGGTTGTGGCTGTGCTGTGGCACTGGGATACATGAATGGAGCAGACCCCTAATTAGTGTTATGTGCTACACCTGGGTTGGTCCAACAGGGACACCACTGTCAACAAGGGTCTAATATTTATGCTGAGTTCCCCCCTGACCGACAATGCTAAAATAGTTCATTTTTTTTAGTTTAGCAAAGTTTATTCAGGGTGAACCAGTAAAGTGTAGACGTTGATTATTATATATTTTTTAAATCAGGATTAACAAGGATATTCTTTTTGCACAGAGTGAACTAAAGTATACTTGAAATGAAAATGAAATTTTATTCAGTGCTTTATTTCCGGGCTATTTCACCCACAGGCAATCCAAAGCAGATCTGATACTTTTGGGTCCTCATGTTTTGCATTTTGATTTGAATGTGCGGTTAAATTCAACTCAAGAGCTATTTGTGGTTAGCCTTGTGTCATCCTGGGGACTTGGGTTTGTCTACGGGGTACTACGCAAACAAATTAGATTGAATCATTGTCAATGGCAAATGACTAAACAACCATGTAAACCATTTAATCTATGTAAGATAGTGTTGACGGACTAAGTGGAGCCATTTAGAGTTCCCCATCTATCACTTATAATTCGGCAAACCAAATAAATAGATCAGCTGGAGGGAGATTGTTTGTCTGAGTCACTCTTGCTGAATGAACTTAGTAAATAGCCCTTCCACTGTTGTTGCAAATGAGGAATACCTTATTCAATCCCTCTCATACAACCGCTCTAAAAGAAAGCACCCTGTATCAAGCTGTTATATTTTACAACGTCTGTTGACGGGATTCATGTGTTGAAATTGCATTAACAAAGTGTTACATAATGGGCAACTGGGAATTTCAGTTTCAGTTAATTGTCGTTTTTACTTATGCGTGAAACATTACCATTGCGTGAAAGAGAACAATGAGTCAGTAATCGTCCCTTTACCAACGAGAATAAAACACAGGCTTTCCTCCCTGGATCTCTCTCCCAAAGCGAAGCCATGTTTAGATATTTACTCAGAGAAGCTCCTGGAAGCGCTCTTGAATGTTTGAGCACTTCCCCCAACCGTTTGAATGCTTGAACGCTTCCCAAGGGAAGGAAAACAAACAAAGAAACAAACAAATGAAAGAAATGCAACCGCATGTCTCCACTGATGGAATATTGCCCATGCTCAGCGTGGAGAGGAAATGCTGTGCCGTAATAGGGCTCTTTACATCCTGGGAGACCCTACGGATCTGACCGACACCCATCATCTCCTCCTTGCATGGGGGTGGAAATAAACACCCCAGAAAGGAGATCACCCTCCATCAGTGGGAGACGGGTGTTAGTGAACAGGGAGGTGTGGGTTACGAAGAGGGTCTCCTTCTGACACACTTCCATGATGTTGCTAGCCTGCGGGTGCGAGTGACACACTCTGTGTTGTGTCTCCATAATAAACACAAATGTGTTTGTTCACACGGAAAGGCAACAGCAATGATGCACACAATGATGCACACACCTAATGACACACACACACGCATGCGCATAACACACACACACACACACACACACACACACACACACACACACACACACACACACACACACACACACACACACACACACACACACACACACACACACACACACAACACACACACACACACACACACCACACACACACACACACACACACACACACACAAGTACAGCAGCAGCAATTTCTTTCTTCTTTCTTTGTACCTGCAACCAAATCTACCTTCGGGTACAAATAAAGTTACCTTAACCTTAACACACACACACACACACACACACACACACACACACACACACACACACACACACACACACACACACACACACACACACACACACACACACACACACACACACACACACACACACACACACACACACACACACACACACACACACCATTTCTGCCTCCCTCTTAGATTAAATAAGAAATCTAGCCAGCTGTTCAGACACACTTTGCCCAAAGGGTAGATTTTTCACTCAGTTTGAGCCAATGAAGTCACAGCACATTAATAGTTTGCATCTTTATTTCCTAGGATAATAAGTATTTCTTTGCTTAAGAAAAGGAAATCGGCTGAAAATGCCTGGAGGAATATCTTTTTTTTTTGAAGAAAAAATAATAATAATGAGGTTAAATGGTACTATAACATACTGTATATGATTAAGTGGATTGAAAAAGACAAAGCTAAATGTATTGAGTCAATTGTACAAGACTATTTCCCCTTTTTTCTTCTAGATAACCTTCACCCTAACACTTTTCAGCTTTTAGAGACAACTGCATTAAAAATGCAGCTAATCAAGTGAAGTGATCAATTTGAAGTGAAGCTGAGTGAAATCGCAAAAAGCCAAAGCTCTCCATGTTTGATTAATAAAAGCACCCGAAAAGTACAAAGAAAGAAATGACGAATGATCTTGAAAACTCTGACAACCAGCCACTGTGTATGAGCAGTAGTGAGACACAGCAGCTAGGTATGTGGAATTATGCAAAACATTGTATGCATTATATATAGGGAGCGCTTCAACAACTTAACAACTCAATCCAAGTGATTTGTGACCGGAACCCCAAGTGAACCGCCATCAGGTTACGGTTCTCTCCAATTTCAAGCGTTGCTGAACAAAAGACTGATTGGAAAAAGGACAATTTAACCCAATTACCGCTCGACAAATGTCTGACACAAAACGACGCCATGGCAACTGCTGAGCCTTATGGGTTCCAGTGCTTGTTTTGCATCAAATCTCTGTCAGACGATTAAAGTGTTGAGAGACAAGCTGTTGCTTTTTGATGGATTACACCACAAACTCGCTTGATACCATTGAAATCCTCCATTGGGCATCAGACATCAGACAAATCATTTTTGCCAAAGATTTTTTTCTAGTTTGTAGTTGACTCTATACCAAATTAATCAGGTTAAATAGACCTCTGAATCTATAACATTATCATAACTTGCTTCATCACAGGGAGTAACCATGAGGAGGCTGGGAGGTAAATCCTGTCCCCTAAGAGCTGTAAAAGTGTATAATTTGTAACATTCTGCCATCCAAATTCACAATATTTGAGAGTTGTCTTTGCCCAACCCCCAAATACCCAGACCTGAAGCTTATGCAGGTTGCCAGGTTGAGAACACTAAACAAACACGAGCACAAAAAAATGAGCCAATCACAACATACAAGGACAAGTCCTGTGTTGATAAGCTAATGAATACATTTGAAATTTATTTATTGTTTATAAAAGATATACCACCTCAGGAGGCATCCGTCTCGAAACTCTTCTGGGCTAAGCTGTTTCCAACTTTCAGATGCAACTCAAAGATATACCCCTGTTTAGCCCGGCTCTAGTCATGGGGCTTTTTAGGTCAGGTAGAATCTAGTACAATCTCAGATGATCCAGTGGACTTGCCGGCTTCCATGGCTGCAGCACGCTGTGTTTGTTTGCCAATAGTGAATCATAACACACAGGTCAAAACGAAACAAAACCCGCAATGGTCATTTTAAAGGGGAACATACTGGCAGTAGCGGTGTTGTTGAAGAAGCCAGTATTTTGAATTAGCATGCCACCCTATTCTCTGTTGATATACCATGGTCATTTTATGATTTAGCAACAGGTCATTTGAAACATATAGCTGCTTTAGCTCCAGCATTGATCTACTGAGTATTTCAGTAATCCACAATGAACCAACAGGGAGAGGACCGCACACTTTATGGGAACAGGCATTCCAAATAATAGGAAGTAAGATGGAGTGGCGGAAAAAGGCATTATTCAGAAAGCGGACCCCACTGGCTGAAGGCTGGAGCTGAATGAGCAATAAACACTGATCTTAGCTGACTAATGCGACTGATTTGCAGCATTATTATTAACAATTATTTTATTTTGTGACAATGTTTCTATGTGAAGCCCTTTGAGTCTGCCTTGTGTATGAAAAGTGCTGTGCAAATAAAGTTACCTTGCCTTGCCTTGCCTATGCTGATCTGTTGGTTAAAATACTAGCATAGAC
The DNA here is from genome assembly GCA_900291075.1 of Melanogrammus aeglefinus. Classification (NCBI taxonomy): domain Eukaryota; kingdom Metazoa; phylum Chordata; class Actinopteri; order Gadiformes; family Gadidae; genus Melanogrammus; species Melanogrammus aeglefinus. Next base: position 67,058 of record OLKM01000477.1, on the reverse strand, counting down.
TTCCCGTGAAAAACAAATCCTTAGGAAACACAAGAATTGATGGAAATGCACACTTCTAGGCCAGCATCTATTTGTGCGTCATTGCGTTTGAGAATATAGTCTACTTAATTAGATCTAGAGGCATTGCAGAGTAGTTTGAAGCTTCCCCACCACTCATTGCCTACCCTAGCTTTAATCTGTAGTATCTAGAAATCAAACAAAGTGCAGTTTTGACGTTCATTTCCACACTGTCTACAGTATAATTTCTGCAGCGCTTTGTGTTTCCAGCCATTGGCTTGCTTAAGCTGTACCATTTGGTTCTTTATGCATACAGAAATGCATCTAGCTGGAATATCACAGCACACCCTTTTACCTTGCATCTCATTTGCTGCAATCACTATTTTAAAACAATGTTTATAATGTATTTTTGTATTATTATTATGATTAGTCATATTTTTTCTTATTTTGGGGGAAAGGACTGATCCTTGTTAAAATAACTGTAAAAAAACAGAAGGAGAATAGTGTTAAAAAATGTAATGTTGCAGAGGAACATCGATACATGTATCATCTGTCTTCATGTCTGAACATGAAAGAACAAGGTCAGGATCATAGCCGCACTGTTAGATCAAATAACCCTCATGCTGGAGCTCCATTAGAGGCCATGTTCAAAGGTGACACATGTCTAGGTGCTTTAACAATACCTCTATATAAACATTACTGAAATACAGAAACATTTTAAAGTAGACATATTATACCACCAGGTGTGAGTGTGATTAGCCTTACAAGCTAGGCTAATCAAGATTAGCCTTACAAGCTAGGCAAGCTAGATCTGTGCTGGATAGATGAGCAACGCTCACTTCAGTCCACTGGGTAGGCTGGTAGACTGATCTATCCAGCACACATCTAGGTGGACACGCCCACTAGTGATGTCATATGGGGCAGATTTTCGAAACGGCTTGTAAGGCTAATCACAGTCACACCTGGTGGCATAATATGTCTCCTTTAAGAAATATGAATATGCATATTTCTGGCATCTTTATGCATTCATATTCAAATCTTGGACACAACGTTCCCACAAATATGAATGATTCATTTTAATAAGTCCACTTTGGTTTGTACTTCTTCAGCAATTTAGTCGAAGAATAGATTACAGTGTAGCATAATGATGGGTTCAGGAAATGTTTGATAAACATGTTTTAATTATTCACAACAATCTTGCCTTCTTTTTTTTTTCAAAACTTTGCCTATTTTCTTTATCCGTAATAAAAGCCATCAATTAAATTGTGCATAGGCCGTTGGGGTTTCTTTGTCCTGCTTCAAATAAAATTGTATGGTAAGTCCGCCAAGAAACTCAGTACCACGCACAGGAATTTTAATGAATGATTCCAGCCTTAATACTCACCCCCTCATGCTCCCTGAATTAATGCTATGTCACTGCACTAAATTATGATAAATTAATTTAATTCTCATAAAAATCCCCTTTCAGAATCATAACACCATCTCCATTAGTCAGAAGCACAAGCCATGATGACACGGGTGATAGCTTTATCATTTCTCCCTGTCTTATCACTCATCACTTATCACCCTGTGATTTAAATGAAATGGCTCATATTTATCTATCTTGCTGTAAAGAATTCTCCATGAGTCATAATACAAAATGTTGCACGCTCTTCTGAAGCTCACGTAAAGACTCTTTACACAATCTAAACTTCAACATGCGAGGCATCGGTCTGCCATGTTGTGTTTGATACTTTAACCATCATCATAACATTACACCCAGTTTAAGCTAATACAAACTAGGTTCTTTCAAAGTGTGATGCACACTCTTTCAACAAAACATTGGTGTATTTTACACCCAAGCTGGACACATGCATGTGCAGAGATAAACACTCAAACGAAAACCACAGCAGGGATCAAAGGAGGACTTTGATCCCCCTATCGGCTGACAATGCAGAAAAAAGACTAGGATTTGTAACACATGGCATTGAATCAGCAACCGGGGGAATTTCCATGGTTTTTCTCACGGAGTCCTCAGAACTAATAGACCAAGAGTGTTGAGCTCATTTGGTCTTTCATGACCTCCCTAGAGGCACTGAGGGAGACCCTCTTCAAGTGTGAAAGAGGGGAAGCAAAAGCATTGGATGGGAGCGGGAATGATGAGATCTGCAAAGGTAACTCATGCCTTTGGAGTATGTGTCCCAGTATGGAAGAGGCTACTGGGAGCAGGATGGTAGTGGGCTGCCAGGCTAGTGTTTAGATTCCCAAATGAAATAAACTGGGGTTGATTCCCAATGTATCCAGCCTCAAGCAGGATGAGTAATCCCTATTTTAATTGTTCTATTGTTTTGGTAAAACTAATTTTCATAATTTAAACCCATTCACAATTTTTTATTTTTCCCTCTATTTTGAACCTAACATACCCTGTAACCCTGCAAATGAAGAATAACACAGTCTTAAAGCTCTGTTTATGGGACTGCAGATTACACGTACAACCCAATGGTGCGATAGGTTGTTGACAGGTGCAAATTGAACACCACGACGCGGCGGCATGGACAAGCAAGCTCACTGATTCAAGGACTGCAGAATCGCTCCAGCACACTATGGAATCTGCCATCCACTGCTGTCAATCTCTCCGAGACCATTGTGGACAGAAACCTGTTGGTTTAAACATGAACACAGAACATCGCCGGCACACTTCATGAAAGAGTAATGACGGGGAGCATCTCGAAAGTCAATTTTGACGTCGCTATGCAGACATGACCCAACCCAAGGGGGATTTAGTATTCTACACCAGGTCTAATGTTTTTGGCTCATGAATATTGAAGCCAGAGTACAATGTATCCTTTTCCTGAGAATCTAAAAGGTAGAGGAAGTGACAAAGGAAGCATTCTCATGGTTAATACGTCTCAACGTCGCCGCCCTTTGAGGGATATGCCAGAGGTATCATCCTAGCAAATTAGAAGTTGCCTTACTGGAATTCATTTATTCTAAAGACTGAAGGTATATACAGTATACTGTATATTATATATATATTATATATATATATATATATATAATATAATATATATTATAATTATTATAATAAACTTATATATATATATATTAGTATCAATATATATATATATATATATACATAAACAATCTTTTTTATAATGTATGTTTCCGTTGGTGTAAGGGAACATCGACAAAAGGAGAAACAAACTATCAGGTGTAGCTGAGGTTGTAGTCAGGTTGCCTGTGTTGATTGGGTAGCTGAGTCTATATTAGTGATATAGACTAGTTACAGCTAAGCATTGATATATGAATATGTCATATCTTTTTATAATTATGTTTCCGTTGGTGAAGGGAAATCGAAAAAGAAACAAACATCAGGTGTAGCTGAGGTTGCAGCCTTGTTGAGGGGATTTCTTTTTAATTAGACTGTCAGCTACGCATGAATATGAAGTCATTCAGGGTATGTTATGCCACTCAGCAAAGTCACAGTAATTATCTTTCCCTATAGACAAATCAGGTTTAATAACAGCAATACTTCTGCTGTCATCAAAAGGATCTCTAATTACAACGGCCAATGAGATTTTGGTTAGATATTCAGGGTCCGGGACTGATTGGACAACATATCGACCAGAGGTTCCCAAAACATTTTATGACATGACTCCCTGTGAAGATACTTGGTTCCCAATAAGAACCCACCAAATATTGGATAACAAAAGTACATGAATTACCACATTAACATACTCATAATCAAATTAAAGGTATAAGGCATGTAGGCATGCATATTTTAAGATTTTCTTTACACATACAAATGTTTATTCATGCCATCTCACAACCCAATTGTTCCCTCCTGCTGATTTAAAGGTGCTGTACAAGACTTTATGCTGCTGTAGAAAAGATTTGAGAGTTGTGTAGACAGAAAATTTAAAAGGGTTGAGGAAAGGATGAATTTGCAACGAAAGAACCAGGAAAAACGTGGCCTCTCGCAATGTTTTTTCAACAAATGAGAAGTGGGAGAATTCTACGCACCTGAGATTGACAGGCAAGATGGATTACCCAATCATGATTGATACGGCCTGATTGGTCAGAAATCAGCCTGGAGCAGTCTAAAATCGTATTTGCTATCCACAGAGGCAGTCAACCCCGAAACAGATCTTCTCACAGTGCATTTCCTCCACTAATAGCTAATCTTGAGCATCGTGGCTATCTCCCTCTCCAGGCTTCCCTGACTTCAACTCTTCTCTCTCCCTGGGGAGGAGTCTTATCTTCTCACCTTCGCTATCAGCCGCCGTGGCAGCAAAATAATAGGCTTTGTTTTGACTTTTGTCCACCTGAGTGAAGCAAGGGGGACGGGGGCGGGGGCGGGGGCGGGTAAGTAAAGATTGATTGCTTGCTGGGACTCGCTTGCTGGGACTCCCTAAAATCACTTGAGCGGAGAAACTGGGATGTACTTGGAACTCAGCAGCCTTTATATAAAACGCTGTCCTCTTCCCCATATATTGATCATGCCGATGAGGAAGAGGGGGTGCATTGGTGGCAGTTGTCTGGGGATGGGGGGGGGTGGTTGTTATGACAGCAACAAGGACGGGCGAGAAAGGGAGAAGAGTAATTTGAGCGGCCCTGAGCCGGCTAGTGAAGATGTATGCAGGCGAGTAAAGCCGTCTGTTTGGTTCATTCTGCTGCTGGGTAGTAGCATACCGATTTTTGTTTAAACATTTATATCTTGCAGAGATGTACCATAAAGGTTATAGTTGTTGCTTGTTTTTTTTATAAAGTAACACAAGAGACACCGGAGAGCTTTGATAGCCAACAGTTATGCACGGTGACACACAATGAAGAGATTCATTGAATGCAGTGAACATGAATTTGTAAATTGTTTTTATTTATTCATTGTGTTTTTTTAATTGTGTTATATGCATACAAAATAAGCTGATGAATGTTGTATGACATTGCCTTTTTATGAAAAATGTAAAAAAAAAAAAAAAAAAGGAGAGAGAAAATAGGCCATGTAATTATTATTTGAATATGTGGAGTCTAATTTGGATTATGGAGCCATTTTCTAACCAGAGGAACGTTCTACAGAGCTGGCATTTCTCCACACATCCGGGCCTCATTTTAATATTAATGTTGACAAGCCTGGAAGCAGACGAGTCATTCATTCATACGTTTCCGGGAGATTCAGGCATCTTTATCTTTTCAGAAACTTTAAAATAGCTCACTATTTCCCTTGTGTTTCATCGATTAAAATAAGGTACATTTCCAGCAAAAAATTTTTTACCCTCAACTCTTGACTGTACTGCCCCCCACTTGATTCTACCCTTTAAAGTGCACGTGAGTTTGCACTAAACCGTATGAGAGTGTAAATACAGGGCATTCTCTCTGTTTTTGTTTTCCTTCACTGAGGGAGTGAGTTAGATCACACAAGCGGAATAATCCCTGGTTACTTGTTGCATCAGGTGGGACCTGCTGGTTTTTCTGATGAGCAGATACTATTCATATTTGATTTCATTAACATTTATGCCACCTACCCTACGGCGAGCTGGAAGGGAAACAAACGTTTTCTTTCACTATTCCTTAACCCCCCCCCCCCGCCCCGTGGTTCAGTCAACAGAGTGAACACAACCAGATAAACTGGACAGGACCAGACAGGATCTCTACAAGGAGCATCAAGTCTTCAAGCACAAGTTATCCAAACATCGAATGGATTTGGAGAGAATCTAACACTGTGAATTGATTGATCCAGGGATGGGCTATATATTAACACTTCCAATTATTTTCGACAAACCAAAGCAATGCTTCCAACGAGATGTGACACGGTGCATGTTTATGTCGGCCTGCGGCAGAGCGTCAGTGCCCTTGTCCTCAACAACAGACTTCGGAGCACAACGGTGACCATAAATCTCCCCTGACTTTGAAACACACCCCCCCCCAACCTACTGCAGCTGCATTTTATTGGCTCATTCAATCTCTCGTATATATCTGGATTTTATTATGATATGTTTATAACCCATGTGCAGCTCAGCAGCTCAACTCCCAGAAACCCTGCTGCGTCAAAATTTAGATCCTCAGCCTCTCTCTCTACCACTCACTCACTCATTCACTCATTCACTCGCTCACATACACCTAAAAATGTGTGGGACGCAAAAGAGATGAGGACAGAGGGACACACAAAAGAGATGGAGAGAGAGAGAGAAGGAGGGAGAGAGACACACACACACACACACACACACACACACACACACACACACACACACACACACACACACACACACACACACACACACACACACACACACACACACACACACACACACACACACACACACACACACACACACACAAAAGAGATGAGAGGAGAGAGAGAGAGAGAGAGAGAGAGAGAGAGAGAGAGAGAGAGAGAGAGAGAGAGAGAGAGAGAAGAGAGAGGAGAGGAGAGAGAGAGAGAGAGAGAGAGAGAGAGAGAGAGAGAGAGAGAGAGAGAGAGAGAGAGAGAGAGAGAGAGAGGGGGGAGAGAAGAAGAGGGGGAGAGGGAGAGATACAACCACAGCGCCTGACTCTAACTAAACCCTTTTCCCTGCTCCTGCTCCCTTTTTATCAAGCTTATCACCTCCTGGCATTGGTGAGACCGTCTCTCAATCCCCTCTCCCGCCGCCAACTCTAACTAGCCCACTCCATTACCTGTCCATTATGAAACAAAAGATACACGAAGCGAAAGGAGGAAATGGGGTCCATGTGCAAAATGAAATAAATAAAAAGGGAACGGGTGAATCTCATTAGGGCAGGCCCAGCTGTGGCTCTGTGTTCTGCCGAGGCTGCAGTACTAATGATGATGACGAGAGGAACCGGCTCTGCTCTGCTCAGCACCCAGCATTAAGGCGCTACAGTACCCTGATTAGTGGTGGCTGCCTCAGAAAGGGCATTACCTTCTCACTGGAGACCCCCCGTCTCTCTCTCGCTCTCTCTCGCTGTTATTCTCTTGTTCTCTCCCTCACTCTACCTCACAGTGTCCTAGATCCAGGTGGCTGGCTCTCTTTTCTTCTCTGGTGGATTTGCTTATCTTGGTGCTTTTTGTAGACAGCCCTACCTACATGAAGTTGAAGGGGAGTTTGTTGGGCCTTGCCCTAACTGCTTTGATTTGTGTTTCTTGTGGCCCTGTTTGTATACAGGAGTGTCTGTCTCTGGGTGCATCACTGTGCTCGTCCATCAGCCCTAATGGTACATCCACATTTCGCGATTTTTGTTACCGCGTGCAAATTCTATCCAGTCTGGTTGATTTGTCTTCTCAGAATGAGGTGTCTACAGTATCTGGAAGATAGAGTAGGGAGGGCTAGAGAGAGAGTGTGAGAGAAAGAGACACACATATAGATAAATGGAGAGCGAAGGGGGAAGACCGACAGAGTTAGAGAGGGATAGATAGAGAGAGCCCTCGAGAAGGCTCGTTCTCCTTTTGACAGAATAATAGTTGACTCGACTGACCATTATTCCAACCAACCGACAAGGCCACACACACACACACACACACACACACACACACACACACACACACACACACACACACACACACACACACACACACACACACACACACACACACACACACACACACACACACACACACACACACACACACACACACACACACACACACACGCACACACGCACACACCACATCAAAAAACAATCAGTAATCAGGTCGCCCAGCCAGGTTCTTGTGATGCCTTGAGTGACTTCAGCCAATTACAGCAGTGGAAAGACAGCAGCAGAAGGGCAGGGGCCAGGGGAGCAGGAGTGATGGAGTTAGCATTAACCGTTGGCATCAGCAAAAGGCCCATCCTCTTTAAGGTTTGCAATTATGTGGAGGCTGATTAACAAACTAACACAACAATGTAGGGAAGCGCAGGGGAATCTATTTAGAAGTTTCTGTGTGGTATAATTTATGTGCCTTGATTTTAACTGACTTGGATAAATGTTTTTTTTTCAATGGTAAATTGTATCTTAAATTGTATTCTGAGACTTGAGGAGGGTAGTTTCTGATTCTGCAGTTATTCAGCTGTTTTTGGGAGGCATTGAGAAGGACAGGGAGTGATATAATCGAATTATAATCTAAATGGACTCAGTATTTTACTTACTCAGTAAGCAGTATTTTTACCGGGCGAAAATGAACAACTTAAACATTCATACAGTATTATTCTCGGAAGCTAGCTCACTTTTTATCACCATAAAATAACCATATATATTAATTAATTAACCATAACTATTAACCAAATCCATCAAAATTATATTATGGTTTCAATTTGCCATGTCCCCTGCCAGTCCAGTTGCCTGTATTCGCAGTACTACCTCCACATGCTTTTATGGAGAATACATTAGTAGTTGGTTTACAAAAAGTTAATATAAAAACTTGAAGAGACCATTAATTATTCTTTCAGGGCCCTTGGAAGGCGCTCCAGAAGTTGATCAGTTGACTTTGGACACTTAGCCATTAGACAAATCTTTAGACAAAAATATCCAACATCTCTGTATCTTCTGTTTATTCAATTTCCTATTCAAAATATAAAACAAAAATAACTAACTTAATAAATACATAACATACCAGATAATGAACTAAATACATTATCAAATAACTTAACAATGCAAGGAATGAAGACATCCTCATATAAGTCTTCATAGAAATGAATTACATATTTGCAGCCTGGGCACAGTTAGTCTGCTTTATTGGAAAATTGGCCTGCATTGTATCTTAATGAAGCAACTGTCTTATCACAGCGCGGCCATTAAGCAGATAATGCACATGTTATGGAGTTTTGACCGGTTAAGCTTCACAGACTGGCAGAAGCCATCTATATTTAATATTTGAGAGTATATTATAAGATCATGATGCACTTAGGGTTACATTTGTGTCTGCCAAAGTCTTAAAAGCATTCAGATGTACACTGAGGTCAGACATTGGCTGTTTAACATGCAGTGAGTTGAACTGCTTATTTAAAAGTTCCCGAATGAGGTTTCTTTTATTAATTTTTGTGTAAAACCGAAAAATCCTTCAAATGTTTTTGAACAACACTGTGGTACCGCACCAACTCACTCTAACATGACTTCAAACTGTTTTCCGTTTTTTCATTGTGGGAGGAGAAACCAGAGGAGAAGGTGGAGGAGAAGGTGGAGGAGGGATTCTTCTCCTGCTGTTTGGCTTTGAAAGAGGTCGTCTGAGAATATGAGAGTGCTTTTCAATGGCACATAATGACCTGCTTTGTGGTGTGAATAGATCAGAGTGTGTGTGTGTGTGTGTGTGTGTGTGTGTGTGTGTGTGTGTGTGTGTGTGTGTGTGTGTGTGTGTGTGTGTGTGTGTGTGTGTGTGTGTGTGTGTGTGTGTGTGTGTATGCGTGTGTGTGTGCATGTGTGTGTGTGTGCGCATGAAAAGCTGCATGTGAGTGGCAGTGAGTCGCAAGGCAGAGATAAGCGGTAGTAGAGGTGGTGTGGGAGAGGGCGCGACACCTACTTATCGCTCATTATATTTCCAACACAGTGGGGAGCCATCCTCGACATGACACATATGCCGCGTCATTTTGCTCCATATACATACATTATGTAAACAATTCATGAATCATGCATCTTATCCCATTTAAAAAATAATAAAATAAATCTGAAAATTGCCATTATGTTTGTGATTACGCAATGAATCAATTTCTTCGCCCCTGCCAATGTTATTTTGGTAAGGTTCAACCCGCGGTTTTAATCTAATTTGACATTCGGCAATCTCCTCTTCCGTAAGGCATTTGTGTTGCCAAATACCATCCTTCCGAAGGAAAGTTACCTTTAATAAGCCGTGGAACACTGTCACCAAGTTCAATCAATGGCAATACCCCCCTCTCTATGTCTTTTATAAGAGGAGGGCTGATGTCCCGATATGTCCCCTCTCGCTCTAAGCCTACCCTCCATCTCAGTAACAGATTAGGGCTGGACTGGGTCTATTCATGCAGAGCAGCTGTGCTAGGGGAGATACCAACTGATTCCTTTACGAGACCCTATTTTACGTTCTTTTATGCAAAACCTTCATTAGTCTCACAAGCCAACAGAACAGAATCGCAGAACAATACAAACAATTGCCAGTTTGTATTCGCGGTCTGACAAGGAATTAGGTAGCTTGGCAGGCCCATTAGTATTAGCCAACATGTAATTAGGCTCATCTATTACAATCTTGTCCTCTGAAATATACCATATCATTGCTAATACCTGCAATCAGCTGCTCGCTCGAAATGCTGGTTTTTTATCGACAAACAGAGCCTGAGCTGGAATTCCGAGTCTTCTCCTTCCCCAACTGCCATTTGCAGGTCCAGCACAGAAGTGTGCCTCCCGCCTGGCAATCGATCGGTGTGTCTCGGATTTTACAATGGCTCTCTGGCGCAAGGCCAATTCGAAGGAATCTATTTTTAAATCACAAACAGGCGGTTTCATTTTAATACGGGCAAACACTGAGCATTCTTCCTCTGGGATAGTCCCCTAGTCACTGATTGTGTTTGGTGGTGGCATGTTTTTATTTGAGCCCAGAATGCTCCACTTGTCTCTCTTCGGTCATATCCTCTCTCTTTCTAACACAGATACAGATCAATTAGTAATGCTTTCTCTTCATTTGACCCTACTCCTAATTGTAGTCACTCCTGTTTCTCTCACACAACATTTACACCTTGTTGTTGGTTATTAATGTCAACACCTGCATTTCACCATTTACCTTCATTCACTTCATGCCCGCAGTTGCTAAGTCTTCATTTAGGTTTCTAGAAAACAAAGCGGAGAAGAGATCACGTGTGGATCACTCAGCTACGTGGGTTGCAGTCAAGACTAACTCTGTACTCTCACTTGTTCTCCTCAGAGCACTGCCAGGAACGGTCTTTAACCACTCTGTCTCTGCTGGAGAGGAGGCAGGCCAACTGCCTGTTAAGCAGGGGTGGAGCAGAGCACAGTGTGGTAGGGGACGTCCTCTGGTTCTGGATTAATGGTGCTGGAGTGCCACGGAGAACTCTGATCTGCAGCTACAGTAGGGTGAGGGAGTGTAACATCCCACCACTTCAACCTGAGGAGCCGATGAAGCTTTCTCTGGGGAGGAGCTCCTTGGTTTTATCTCTTCCCTGACAGAAGAAATGTGCCTATTGACGCAAAGATGATGAAGGCATTTTGTATATTGAGCTAGGGAAGGCCTTATTATGTGCCAGTTGGGGGACTTTGGAGGTGTTGATTACCTTTTATATGGTTCAGTCCTGAATGCTGTGGCCACTGAAGATCCTATTCAATCTGATTTGGAAGGCTGCTAACCAGCTATAATCTACAGCCTTACCGCAATCCAAAATGTAACTTTGACGCACACAACGCTTCTAGATCTCATGGTTACTCCTCCACTTGCTAAGGCAAGCTCATGGCAATTCGGCCTCCCCACACTTACACTGTTGAACATAAATGTGTCTGTTGAAGATCATGTAAGTAATATCAGACAGTTGAAACCACAACGGGTTCACTACCCCTTTACTTAAATGATCCAAGTAGTTTGTTTTTTGATGAAGGTCTCACATCATGCAGCCACATCATCTTCACCGGTGTGCCTTGATTCTCCGGCTCTTCAAACTAGATCACATATGAGCGGCAGCAGCTGCACTGATTACACAAGCATCTGTGAGCCGCAGACTTTTATTCTAATGGAGGGACTATGGGCTAACACCAGCCGACATGAAAGTGTCTCCTAGACAATCAGGTGTATTTTAATATTTTGAGAGGATAAATAGCTTGTCTATTTGTGTGCCTTTTTAAAATACATTTACATCTATTTCAATATTTTCAGAAGAGGAGACAGTTCTATTTTAAATCGCACATTTTGAAGGTATTCATTTTTTCTTAAAGGCCACGAAAGAGAGACAAGGGTGGATGCCTCGACTCAATCTCCACAATATATTTCGTAGACAACAGCTGGCCATTAAATTAGAAATGTATGATAAAAAAATAAGCTTTAATTCCCCAGCAGGAAGCTTGTGAGCAGGGTGTTAATAACTTCAGGAGGATGTATGGATACATTAGATATGGACAATTTTGACAAAAATAATTATCGCTCACGTGAACGATCCCTGTCTTTCTCCCTCTCGTTCAAAGAATAAACGAAAAGCCAAGATACACTTTTGATTTCCCCAGTCTTTGGGATAGCTGTGGCACTGGCTGACCTTTCTAGATGTAGCCTGTCTAACTGGCATGAGGTATATTTTAGCTTGGGGCTTGACTTTAATTGACATGCTAGCATTTGTGAGACAGGGTGGGGGTAAGACAAGGAAAGGGAGCAGGTGGAGGAAACTCCAATGATGTGAAGGTCTATTTCACATCATTTCCTGACGGCAATAGGTATTGTTTATCAAGAACAAGATTTGACTGAGATTTTTCAGAGCAGTCTATTGACCGCTGCAGAGTTACATGCTGTTAGAGATCAAAGGTATCAGTCCATTTTGGAATTAAATCCTGTTAGGTTCTTGATGGCATTAAATTTAAGTGGTTGCAAAGCATGCTGTCTTAGAAGGTACGTAACACACACTGTAACTGTGTCCTCATACATTAATACTGTGTCCTTACATAAAAAATAAATAGTATAGTCAATTGAACATTTGGAATTTATCTATTTGGTACAGCCTTGTTTAAATGCTTCCTGAACGCAAATGTTGTCCTAGCAATTATGCAGGATCTCTTCTCCAGACTTTGGATGGATGTTCATGTTTATTCAGTGTCACGGCCAATCCCAGGGAAACTATTGTATACTTCACTCTGGCTGTCTTGGATGCTGTGAGTGCTACACGCCAGCATTATCCCTCAATGGCTCATTCAACGACAGGACAGGACAGACGTTCCTAACAAAATGTTTAAACTCTGGATGAACTAACCTGAAAATACCTCTGGGAACAAACACTCTGCTGTCATAACCAGCAGCCAGTTTCCCCCTAGTAATGAAATATACATATGATTTTTAAATGTTAAAAAATCGAGCATCGCAAATGTTATTTCCTCATTGTACTGTGTACACATTTACTCACATGGTGGTGAATGATGTGTCGAAGGAGCATTCAGAGTATATTTCAAGATTGTGTTCACTAATAACTTATTTATTATTTAAACTTATTTGCAAGAAAGAACATCACGAAGAAAGCACAACTTATTTAAAAAGGTGGGAATCTCTAAATATCCAAACACAGTGGACCGCATTAACACCCTCACCTTCACACACAGATTAGCAACCGTTGAACCACCACCCTTTTCACAGCACAGAAGCAATCTCCTGTGCCCTTTTGTGAGACGCAACGGGCCAAAGCTGTTGTCTTGTTCATCTTACACAGGGGTGTACTGTAGCTTGGATTTGCAGCACTCACAACAGACCTGCACTTTATTCAAAACTCGAACTTTTCTGTGTCATGGGAGTATTCGGCAAAATAACTTCTAGGACGTTTGCTGAGCCATCAGCATGCATTACAATGCCTACAGCCTGAGACCATGAGGCAAGAGTGTGATAATAACTTTTAACAAAATCCCTTTTTTTGCAAAGGCAAAATGATTAAAAACACCCCCACATGAATGGCAAACAAAACACACGCGCACACACACACCAACCATGATATCAAATCGAGTTACAAAGCACAAAATAGCAACGGTTTCTGGCATTAACGGAGGTGAAACATATTCCCATTGTCTGTCTTTCCTTGTGAAAGCAGTCACACATTCACACTCACAAGTATATCACGACCGACCCTAATGGATTGAATGTTGTGTGAAAGAGTAGCAGGTTATTAAATTAAAGAGAAACATGATTAACTAGTGGAAGTGGAAGTAAATGGGCACTTTCTGAAGAGAAACAGACTCATCTCTTCTACTCGACTACTGTGTGTGTATTTCTATTCAAAGCTTATTTTTGTCTTACCTCCTCACCGCTTGACTACCCAAATCCTAAGATCGCAAATAAACATCAAATCATGATTAAAGTTACCTTTTATTCACGCTAACGATGTACCTATCTCATTTATTTTCAAAAGGCTTCACTGTTTATCTGGCATGAGCAGGATACTGGCAATCAGCAATAATATTGGCAATCTCTGAAGGCCTATATTGAATCCAATTCAATCTGAAATTCATCAAGAATCAGATAGAGCCATTTATGGTTTACAGCCACAATACATATGCAATGTTATTAATACACACAGACATACAAACTATGTTGAGCATGTTTGTGTGTTTGTCTGTTGTTTTGTGTTATTCAATCAGGCAATTCCAATGCAACTCATCAGAGTCAGCGAGTATATCGTCCTGTATTTGTTGGTTATGAGTATTGCAACAGCGTTCTCTGTATCGCCCTCATATGCCTAATCACGTGATTCTAAGTTCGGATCCGGCTGTCCCTTTTAGGGAACCATGCTGTGTCTTTTCTATGCATTTTCTTTTATAATCACAACCTCTTTGATATGCTTCAGACATTCAGATCCTCACAGTGTGAAGCTCTCTTGATCCATAGGGGACTGCCCATGCCAAGCAGCGAGGGCAGCATGGTCAGGGAGCAGGGACCGCATGACCTGTCCTCTGGCACGCTGCCTGACAGACGCCCCTGTCACTAAGCTACCTTAACCTACCTTAGCTTAAACCACACTCACCTATAGGGGTACCAGTGTGTAGTCCTGGAGCCTGTTCATATATGGGACACATGCATGGACAACCACACACATACATGTGGCATGGAGATGCCTATTGGGCAGAACACACACACACACACACACACACACACACACACACACACACACACACACACACACACACACACACACACACACACACACACACACACACACACACACACACACACACACACACACACACACACACACACACACACACACACACACACACACACACACACACACACACACACACTGCTACAACTTTCAATCACCCAGAGCTAATGGGTTGGCCAGAGAGAGTACCCCTGGTGTTCCTGCTCCACTAACTAGAGCCTCCTGCCCCAGGACCTCCCTGCTGGCTTCTCCTTGAACTCTTCATCTTGCCCATCTGGACAGCCAGATCCCCTCTGGATATATTATATCCTATCTGCAGTATATCTCTACAGTATGCCTCTGCATGTCAAATAGTAAGAACAGCAAGAGTGACAGTAGGATTAGCTTGTGTGTAGCAAAGGGAATTGTTGACAGTCTTTAAATATGTAAACATTTATCTTCTTCAGATTTTCATTTTTGAATGGCCTTGGTACCGAGAAACCTTTTGGAAATTGCAAAATGGATAATGTTTGCTAAATAACCGACAACATCTAGATTAGTATGGTTTGTTGTGCAGTTTTGTGACCTTAGTACTCAAAAGGGCTTCTTGTTATATTTTACACCATACTCAGTACTTGTTAGCATTCATTCATTCATCATTAATCTAAGTGTCCTATTTCTGCTAAAGCCGCAAAATAAATGGACTTTTTAGAGACCAATTATTGGTGTGTGTTGCCAACGTGCTTTTTGAAATAAGTATGGGGGGAAGTTTATAACAGCTTCTGATTTCAACATCTTATCACGTTGAAAATAAATTCTGCTCTCCAATCTAGGGTGCTACTGAAAGTACCAGATTTGGTCCAGTATGTTCTTTATACAGTATGTGGTTTGGCTGGTTGGATATGGTTTAAATGTGATAGGGAAAATGTATTTTCTCTAGGTTATATTCCTCCAGGTAGCGGCTGGTTCAGGAATCACAATGGCTTATACATTCTCATACACAGTAATTGTACAGTAAAGGACGATATGGGGTTTAATACCGAGATATTAAAAGCAGACTTAATTTAGCTTGGCCAAAAGTCTGAGGAAGATAGCATTAAAAATCAATGGTGCTTCACGGTTCTGAGCTTTTCTTTGAACACCGGCCTATAAATAATATGTAATAAATACGATGTTGTAATCGACAAGCCCGCAGCGTCAAGAAATACACAACAAAACAAACCGCTGTGCATTTCATTTTTCTATTCCACTGTATTCTCAGGTGTTAACGTAAGAGGACACAAATTTAATATCTGCCCATAGTGATTCTGCAGTTTATTATCACACTTTTAAATTACATTTTAAATTCCTCTGGTGATTCGTGATCGTGTAAGATGAGTTCACCGTAGAACCCCGGACCTGTGTTGACAGGCCGGATGAGAGAGGGCTTCTGATGTTGCCGGGCGCTGGGACAAATTAATTCCCGCTTGCAAGGAGGACTGTTATGAATGGTTGTGCAGAGGAGATGGATGGCGTACCATTCTTCTGCTCCGCTGGCTGCTCCCCGCAGGAAGTATCCTGCGTCTGTGCCCTAGTTTAGTTGGAAGAGAAATGTGTCTCTGTACAGTAGCTCAAGGGAATAGTGGCTGGAGGACAGCAGTCTAACAAACAGTGGGTCCCCCCGTCTCTCCACAGGAGATGAGAGCACTTCCCCACAACCCACGTAGGGGAGCAGCAATGGAAGGAGGGATCAGAGACACACATCTGATAATGATGCTGACCATATCGGCCTTTACATTGTCAATAAAAATATGAAAATAACATGCCTAAAATAAAAATACAGGAACTCCATATTTGACCATTTTTTGTATTAGATGATCAAAAAAACCAACCTTGGCAAGAATTGTGCATGTAAAGTTTAATGCCAGCCGCTTACGCATATTGAATATATTTTCACTCAGCTAAAAATAGCAAAGCAGACAACAAATAGGCAAGAAAAGCTGCTTCTAAACAAGGCAGACGTAATTTGGTCAGATAGGGCACTGATTGAAGTGCACTTCGAAATGGCCCTCTTGTTGCGCAAGCCGCAATCTCTCAAATCACACACGGTAATACATACTTAAAAATGTAGTATAGTGACATCGGAAGCACAGCTCACTCTGGTGTCTCTGTGGCTGCCTCTGTTTGCTTGTCAGGCGAATTGATAAATAGGAGAAGAGGAAAAACATTATGTGACTTGATCCATATGGTTTCCCGGCTCCATAACTGCTTAGAGGGCTGTGTCAAGTGGCTCAGGAGATTATCACTTTCCCATCGAGTCGTGACATCAAACCTGAAGCACACCGTCATGTCATGGTGCCATGATTATCCAAGCGTATGCAAGCTCAGCTTAATTGACACCCCATGATTATCGCAATCACATGACTTGCAGCAGAACAGTCATTTATTTTCTATGACGCACCTATGACTAATGAACGGAACAGCAAGCTTCCCATTCACAGAATGAAAGGTGTTAACAGGCCATTTCACACTGCTCTGGCACACAAAACGATAATGTTTAGTTTAGCTGTGGATAATGGACAACAAGATCACCACAGGCAGTCTGCAATGTTTGGTTGAGAAATCAAAAAACCAAACAAAAGGTGAAGCATTTCAAAAACGAGCACGGTCCAAGGGTCAAATCTGGGGCAGCCAGACGAAGTATGGTCTTTGTAGACGGCAAACTTTGATATCGTTAGACAGGAGGTTATTATTTAAGTCGAGTTTGTGTTGAGCGTGCGGAATGAGGGTTGTGTT
>OLKM01000477.1:30000-40000 GCA_900291075.1 Melanogrammus aeglefinus | reverse complement strand
AAAGAAATATAAACACAACGGTAATAGTAATAGTGCAACAGTGAAATGTGACCGATAAGCTACACTGCTAAAGAAAGAATATTCACAATATTTTGGATTTGCCTCGAGGCACAACAATAAATCAACGACAGCGAATACACAAATCAATGTTTTGGGGTCCTACTGAATTTTACCCAACACGTCCTTATATGCCCTGCATATCACATAATCAAATTAAACAAACTGCTATTATTGAATTAGTTTGAAAATGGTAATAGTTTGCGGGCGCACGCACCTGCTGTTTTTTATGTGCGATGCAAATTGAAAGCCCTGACCCCACAGCTGCCTCGAGCATGAACACACAGGTAAGGCAGCGCGCCTTTCATTCCCATGTCCGCCACACTGTTTGGGACGGTCGAACACCACTGGAGGGCTGCCAACCAGCGCGGCTCCTGCCAGGTTCTGATGTTACCAAGGCAGCCACTAAATGCTGCGCAAGCCAACAGGGATTTGATCACAGTGACATTTATCTCACGCAAGGATATCTGATCCTGGCCAATATTATCCCACTGAATGGTAACAAATTTTGGAACAAATCAGCGATTATGTAAATAGGGGTTATTTATGGAAGTGTGTAATTATACCCCCCCCCCATCCCCCCCCAACAAGGTTTTTATAGGCTGGGATACTGAAAGTGAGGTAAACACATACTGTCCAAGGTAGTGGAGCAGAGGTAATGTGGAAAAACTCCTCTGAGTCTGTAATTGATGTGGAACCAGAAGGCGGGTTCTTGTGTGGCTTCCTTCTGCAAGAGAAAGTCTTCCTGCATCCTGTCCATGGTGACAAAAAACTGCTGACTACTAGAGGAATATCATTGTTAAAGGCTCTTCACAATGGCATCCATCCTGTTAGTTAATAAAGTTAAGACGGTCAAAACTCCCTATTGGTGACAGATTGTTGTGTGGTTGTGTGTAAGCATGGCTTGAAAATGAAACTGCAACTCATACAGTGTGACTTCAATTGTTTTTGTTCTCTTGTTCTCTTTGTTCTGTGTGCGTGTGCTCGTATACGCTTTTGTTTTAACATGATAAACTAAAGAGCAAAGTCAATAATATGTTTCCTTTATATGTCTTTATGTTAAATATGACTAATTACACGTGTTTTAAGCAAATCATATTAAATATACTGACACACACAAAGAGGAACATAAATAAATTCAAACACGCGCACGCACGCACGCACGCACGCACGCACGCACGCACGCACGCACGCACGCACGCACGCACGCACGCACGCACGCACGCACGCACGCACGCACGCACGCACGCACGCACGCACGCACACGGCTCAAGGCTTCCACTAGAGAAAGTGACTAATGTGTCATTTATGCAGGACTGGGGTGCACTGGAGCTCATCAGCTGTGTTTATGGTGGGGGCTTCCACTGCCCCATTAGAATCATAAGAACGCGTCGAAGGGATCGTTCATACCTTTGATAATCTCGCAGAGGAATTAGTTTACAGAGAGATGATCATTAACGTGTTCCATGTAGGGTAGTTGTAGCGGAACTGCTAAGGAATGAAATGAAATATGGAGGAGACCAAACATGACACCAGAATTTGTTTTGGTCATATTAGAGAACAGAATGGATAATGAGTAAGCTGTGTTTCAAATGGCTATTATTTATGTTGAAAGGATGGCTTTGTGTTAAGGCACTATCCATTTAATTGACAAAAACCTGAGTCTCAGGTACCACTGACATGTACAACTGTTGTCCAGATCTTTTCATGCATTCTCAATGATGCCAGGTAGTTAATGCATTAACTATTCATCCTGTGTTTTTAATTCTACTGAGATGTCTGACTCAGAATTTGTTTTCGTTGCGTAATACGGATAGAAGAGTTGAGTGTCTGACTACGAGCCTCTGTATCGGTTGTGAAGGAAACAATGTTTTGGTATACTTATAACTATGTAACATGCAAGGTTTGCATTTTCTTGCCTTGCAAGGTTTTTAATTTGTTATACTTTTGTTAACTTTTGAAATGTTGTTTGGAATAGCTATGGTGTGTATTGTGACTTATCATCAAAAAGTAGAAAGGTGAGTTCAACCTGAAGTAATAACGACGTTAATAATGTTAATAAAAAAAACACAATTTGGGAATTTGTCACATTCGCTGGTCAATTGACCAACGTCACCATTTCTCACTCATTACTATTAAAGACAATATTTGCATTTGCTTTTAATTGACTCTGTTCTTTCCGAGGTTTTCCAGAATTAATTTGGTTAGATAGCTTAAGATTTTATCCCTCTACTTTTCTGTAAACATGAGTGTTACTTGCTAGGGTGAAGGCTGTAGTTCAAATACTAAACCCAAAAGTAGGCTGTTTAATTCTCTGACTTTTGGTCAGGACAAAGATGTAGACGATTCACAAAGAAGAACATTCATGCACACAAAGAGAAACCCAGTATATAACAAATTAATCAGAAAACAGATTGAAATACTATAAAAAAATGACCGCACAGCATAATTTAGATCAGCAATTCAACGTTCATCATTGCATTTTTCTTTCAAAAGCACGAGTCTTTATGAGACTATTCCCTATGATAATGTAAAATGCCTAATGCTTTCATATTGCCAATACATAAAACATATTCGAGACATACCACAAGGAAATAACTTTTTGAATTTAAAAATGTGAATGACTAACTTGGGAGATGGGTAGGCTCAGGAATGTACGGAGTTGTGCGGGCTACTTTGTCACCCTTAGTAGACATAAATCCTTTTAGCATAACTCCGTGTTTCGCCATTGAATACAACTCTATGTATACTGTATGCGTCATGTTTGCTTCCTGGTGTAGGGTATTGTTTACATATCCAGTCGCAGAGTGTAGGTAAAGAGTTGCTAACAGTCATTCTTACCTGTAAGTGTCCCTGGTACATATTGAGAGCACAGTCATTCGCGGATTCCTCCCTCCCCGGATCTCTAGACTTCTCCCCAGGTTGCGAGACAGCGTTACATTGGCGGTTGTCGCTTTATGGTGTCTGAAAATAGTTACTTAAACAAGCACACCGAATTTGTTCACAGACACCCGGTCGTCCTAGTGATATTTTTTAGTGTTGATGAGACAGGATTAGACTAGAGCTGTCCTCGACTCGGGTGCTGAACGTTTCAGTTTTTGCCATGAGTTATTACCAGTTTGTCATGGAAAAACGACAGACGAGTGCGATATCGAACTTGTACTCGTCCCTTAGTGTGCTGTGAAAAAAAAGCTTCTAAGAAATGCTGCTTTGGTTGAAAAAAAAAGAAGAAGAAGAAAGGACCGAAAACAACCACTTTCAGATCTCCATCCTCGGTGAACATCAGCTCTCCTCCCGCCTGCCTACTGTGTCTGTGTGACGCTCACCAGGATTCATCCTGCTCTTATAGGGCGCGTGCCTCTCCCATCACCTACCGCTGTTTCCGCCTCTTGGCGCTCGTGGTGCCTCCTCCAAAGCTCACGTGTTTCCAGTAGTTCATCCCGCAACCCTTGCCTTGGATCGCCAAAACTAGCAAAAAGAAGGTGCTGACTTTATACTTTGGTCGATATCTGATTATGGTATGATTTCTTTCTTTTTTTATAATGACTGAAAATAAAAGTTTATTACCTCAAGATGTCGTTTGCTTTAATTACTCATTTTCAAAAAGTCTAATGTAAGTCTTATATAATGTATTATATTATTGGAATATGTCCAGGCCAAATATTTGTTTTAGAACTACAACACTGAAAGCCAATGTATTTTGACTATTAAAGACCATAGCCTACATCCACCAAATGCATAAAAAGGGTACAAATGTTTAATGCAATAATTTACAATTAAATGGAACAAAGGCATGCCTTGCAAATCTCCTGAAACTCAATTTAAAAGCATTTGGACAATCATATAATGTAACAGTAAATCACCAAAAGAGCAACAGCATCAAGGGGCTGAAACAAACGGATTTCCTAATACATTTGAATCAGCCATTATTGGACACCCATCGTTAAGTCACTCAGATAATTGTTCCAATGTTGGAGGAAGTTTTGGAGGAGCCATGCTGTGGAACAGAGGTAGGGCATTATATCCTTTAGGATCTTATTGTTATTACAGGTTTACTCAAAGAAACGGCTAATCTTAACAAAAATAGGAAGAACAATGCAACAACAGTAGTATTATGCAAAGTGCACTTAAAGCAACCCATGTTGTCAAATTGTGCTGGATATGTTAACTTTCTTCTATGATAATCGCTGCATTTCAGTGTGTACTAAGTAATTCCTATACAATTCAGAGACATGGTGATTTTTCCGTGTCTTTGCTGCAGCTGGCTGTTGTTGTGGTAAATGTTGACTGGCTGTTGTATGCGGTCCATGTGAAATGACTGTGATCACATCAATGTATGAAAAAGAATGCATCTGATAGAGTTGAAATTGTAATGCTAGTCACTTCTGAAAAACACCCGCCTTACCACTAGAGGTCATCAAGTACAAGGTGAATTAGTGGCTGCACCTTTAAAGTTGCTGTGCAATAGTACAATACAGTACACAAGTACAATGCATGTACTTGTGGGCTTGTATTATATTCAGCTTCAAATAGTACTCATCTGGTCCACAGTTTGTCAGAATCTCTGAATAGAATCTTGTATTGATTAATTCAAACTCTATCAACTCTATTTAAAGCTATGGTCCGTCAGCTGACAGATCCTTTCTTTAAACCAGGATGACTATTCGTTTTTACAAGGTTAATCTTGAAATGGGATTATTATTGCAAAGTCTGTTGTCACTCTGCTGTACAATAAAATTGATATCGACATCAATGTAGTCTAATTTTAATGTTTCTGAATGGAGTTCAGGCTACAAAGTCTTGGGTCCTATATAAAGTCCAGCAAAGTATTGTGTGGGCAACATTGGGCTGCATGCTTGTATACACTCTACAACGTATTTGTATAACCAAGAATGAAGGTCTTGGACTTCAAAGTGGTTTCCATGTTTGTGCAACACATCCTTGCCAAGGTTTTTAATCACAATGCTTCTACTTTACAACAATATAGTATTAAGTCATTTAGAAGACACTCGTGTAATTAAGGGGATACCCCCCCCCCCCCCTCCCCCTTAATCAATGTCAACTGAATCATTCAACTGAAGTGGGAGAAACGCTTTCCGAGTTTGATTCTGTATAATTACGGTCGAGATTAAAACGAGTGCAAAATGATGTGTTCACTTGTGTGATGTAAGCAGACGCTGTACCACACCCTATGGCTGGTTTGGACCAACTGTAAGCTCCCGCACTGTGTCACATGATACATTAGTGACTGTCATTGTATGTAATTGGATCACTGGTGGCCATTTTCCCAAAATAGATCCACAGGCCGGCCTTTAAATTCTAATAATGTCATAAATCTCCTTCCTCTCCTTCTGACAGTACGTGGTTGTTAATGGGGCAGTGTCAGACTATCATGACTATTAAAGTATTAATAGGGTGAGAATGAATGTTGTCTTGCATATATGGGGAGTTTCTTTATTTATAGGTTCCTATGAAATATTCCCTTGACAAATTGTTTTTTGACTGTTTAAAGATGCAAACCCTTTTTTGGACCAGGTTTTGATGCGTCATGAAATTGTGAGGAGTTTTTTGTTAAATAGACTTTTAAATTAGACCCTTTTCCTTCTTCAAAATACCTGCCTAGGTTTATAGGCAATCTCACACAATTCAAACAAACCCTTACACATTCACTCACTGTCTATCACACGCACACACACACACACACACACACACACACACACACACACACACACACACACACACACACACACACACACACAACACACACACACACACACACACACACACACACACACACACACACACACACACACACACACACACACACACACACACACACACACACACACACACACACACACACACACACAGCAATTGTATTTAGTCTGTACAAATTTTGTGAATCCATTTGATGGTGGTGGTGTAGGAGAATTGCTGTTCTGTGTCTCCTTCGCTGTTTGGACATTGTGTGGTTGTTTTGTTGCTGGATCGGAGCCTGATGACGTTTTCATGGTTTTGTTTGGCTTGAGGAGAACTGCGGCTATCGGAGAGGGAAAGGATTCACAGCTGGAATGAGAGTATACCGGTTGTTGTTCTTCTCTTTCAGTGGTTCCAGTGAAGGGCTGTTGGGTTTCTTTTACCTGGAAACTGGGTTCATAGGAGAATAACAAGTTTTAAATAAGTCTATGGCAGGTTTCCTTTTTCTTGTCAGGTTTGTCATTTTTTTATCAGCTGCTTGACTCTCTTGAAGGACATGTTGGCACATGTCCTTCAACTGAATATGAAGTGCTGTCCTGTATTATCTTCTACATTTTGAAATGTGCACGTAATATAGCTCAGTTTGTGAAATGCAACGTCACATTGATTGAACCAATTATGTGTGCAATATGCCAATCCCTTTGACGGCATACACCGAGAGCTAATTGGTGGCTCTGGTGGTGGTGGGGGGCAAGTAGACATTTCTAAAGGTTGATTGTTCAGCAATCAATATGTTCCCAGTTTCACTATTGCTATTTGTTTAATGAAAATATATTTGAGGAACCAACATTCAAGGAATCAACACGTTTGAAACCCTTTATATTCATTGTCACAGAAGTGTTGTGTAACAAACATTAACAATGGTTGTGCTTCTAACACTAGACATATAATACACAAAAGTAATATATTTTTTCATTTTATTTGGAAATTAATCTCATAAAGTGTACCAGTATCAAAAAACCCGCTATTCAAGGGTAAACTGGTTGAAGGCTAGCATGACATGCTTCTACTATTAGAGAAATCTGTGTCCCATTAAGGTGCAACGGACAGCCATTTATGTCGCCGACTCGCCGTGGAACAAAAAGCTGTCAAATTCATACATTCATCTAATATCATGTAATACAAGGAAACAATTCAAATTCAAAAAGATACTTTCACTCCTCCTCTTGGCTCAGAAGCCTGCAAAATCAAGCCATTTGTTGAGCAATGTTTTTTTTCAGAATGGACATTAAACAGATCAACCGCAGAGGTTTAGGCTGCAGGCCAGATGAGGTCCCCATGATATGTTTTTGTATAATGTGGTAGAATGATTCAGAAACCCATTAGCCCATTTGTTTTAATGAGGATGAAGTAGATAGAAGTCATATAGACTGTCGAGGTCTTACCCATGGTAACCACCAGAATCCGGTGATGTGCTGTCCACCAACACACCAGTTTAGAGATATTTGTTCCAACAAATTTAGATGACCATACGCAAATACATACATTTGGTTTCTGGAAATGGAAAATTGCTCTGGTTACTAATCATATTTTGCAGATATGTCTACATATTAAATATACTACACAATGTAAGTAAGATCTACAACGGTATAACTTTTCTTTATGTCGCTCATTTGAGTAATTGACTAATTAAGCTGTCATTTTCTGTAATTCAAAATAACTCAGATACAGGTCAATAAGGGTTACAGGGTTATTGCTGTTGATCAAATATGTCTACAGGTACAATGCTGTCACTGGGGATTAAACCCAGAATCTTTTGCCTAGGACTTGTACACCAGAAAAGTGTTCATTTGATTAGATAGTGCTGGCATGGACTCATTGGGTTTGACCACACAACACATTGCATGCGTTGAACAACTTTAATTATCCTGTGTTGTGTTGTAAACTATCTTTCACTAGCTCTTTACTGGATTCACTTTTTATGCTGGTTGGATGGTGATGTATTCAATTTGCAAGGACAAAACAAACATTTATTCCTACTAGGTAATCATTTGTATCTTGGCCAGGGCTGAATAATTGAAGACCATGAGGTTTATTAACATCAAAAGTAGGCTTGATAGTATGCTGCAAACAGCTTAGGATACATTATACCCAAGGCCGGGACTCCTAAATAGAAATGCATCAAGAGGTCTTGGACCCCTCAAATTACACAATGTCTACCCCTGGGAGCTCTGGGTTCCCTACACCACAAATCCTTATAATGGCGGCCAGATATGGCTCTAATCTTCAACTCAATCACCCTGCAATGTGTGCATAATGTTGGACCATCACGCCTTCTGAAAGTTTAATGTTCAGATGATATGTCCACAAAAGAAACAGCCTATTTAAATATGTAAGTGCATCCAGTTGTTTTCGCCGGCTTCATTACGGTGGGTTTATCGGAGCATGCCACTTGATTCATAATTTAGGTTTCAAAGGAAATTCTCTCAGATAAGTAAAGGCGTATACAGAAACTGAATTTCACTCCCATGGTTAATATGCTGCAGACTATACGTGTTTATATTATACTAATATATGAACACGTGTAGTCGGTATAATCTGCCTGTATAATCAAACTATTATATATATATATATTTATATACTGTGTATATATATATAATATATATATATATATATATATATATATATATATATATATATATATATATAATATATATATATATATATATATGTAAACGATGAGTATTCTGAAGAAGTGTGAATGTTCCCTGCTGATTCTTACCAGTACTGATTCTTCTTGCCGGGTTGGGCCAATCACAACCGTTTATCTAATAGGGGTGTGGTTAATACCATGACCGTACAGAGGGGCGCTTTATTGGGGACGGCTTTGAAGCATTTTCCTAAAAAACCAAGATGGCTGCCACCCATGGATAATCCCTATGTGATCTGATTGGTTGAAAGTCCATCCAATTGTGTCCAGAGGCATTTTGGTCCATGTCCGTTGATAACGCCACATGGGAATCGAAAATAAACCGAGAGGTTCCAGACTGATACACATTTACGAATCAGTCTGGTGATATCAGGCTAGATGGTAAGGCTAATGTTATTGAAATTACAATCTCAGTCACTCTCAATGCATCTGTCAAATATAAACTATGTGTTCAATTATTCTTCACCCATCGGCTTCATGTTTTTCAATGTCTAATCATTTCTTTGTGAAGTCCAAAAAGTCTATTCAGCTGACGACTCCTGAAGCAGCCCTGGGTGCCTTCTATTTAGAAACGGTTGTGTATGTTGATAGAAGTTGATAAACGACCTGTCTCACAAAGGAACAGGTTACCTTGACACCCTGCCTGTGCTGGTAACACAACCAGGGACAGTTTATCATCCCTGCAACCCTCTATGTCCCTCACACTCTCTCCCTCTCTCACTCGCACGCGCTTTCGCTCTCTCTCTCTCTCGCTCTCTCCCAATCTCTCTCTCGCACTCTCTTTTGCACTCCCTTTCGCACTCCCTTTTGCACTCACTCTCTATCTCTCTCTCTCACACTCTATCACACTCTCTCTGTTCTCCTGACACCTTACAGAGAAGAAGAAATAATGGCGTCTGAGAGCATAAGAAGTTTGTGTGAGTTCAATAAATGAAAACGTGTGAAGGGTCAATGAGTATGGGAGAAATACATTTTTCATGTAGGAGCCAGGAGGTGGCTAGAACCTCCTCAGCTCAAGATAAGGAGTGTGAGAATGAGGTTTACAACACATGGATCAATGGACCATATATGCTGCCTATCATAAACAGAAAACAGAAATCATAAACCCTTTTGGAAATCTGATCTTGTGATTTCCCTAGTGCACAGTCCAGATATCAATATTGTTATATTCCTCCAAAGAACTCACACACACACACACACACACACACACACACACACACACACACACACACACACACACACACACACACACACACCACACACACACACACAACACACACACACACACACACACACACACACACACACACACACACACACACACACACACACACACACACACACACACACACACACACACACACACAGTATTAAGAATGGTCATAGATAGTCATAGATAAGCTATATCATCTAAAGTATATTTTTGTGTACTGAGATATAATTGGAAAGGTTTAAGATAATTCAAGTTAATTAAGTCAAGTAAATCTTATTTGTATAGCCCTTAATCACAGTTACAGTTTCAAAGGGCTTTACACG
>OLKM01000477.1:0-25000 GCA_900291075.1 Melanogrammus aeglefinus | reverse complement strand
CAACAAGATAATGTGTCATGTGATGTCAGTTCAGAAATGGCACAGTTTGGTGTATTTGGCACATTAGTGGCAAGGTCTTACCTGACCATT
Source organism: Melanogrammus aeglefinus (assembly GCA_900291075.1). Taxonomy (NCBI): domain Eukaryota; kingdom Metazoa; phylum Chordata; class Actinopteri; order Gadiformes; family Gadidae; genus Melanogrammus; species Melanogrammus aeglefinus. The sequence continues at coordinate 24,910 of OLKM01000477.1, read as the reverse complement.
AACTTAAGTGGTATTTACAGGTGTATTGCATGACCACCATACACGTTTTTACTGCAATTAGAATTTATGGGAATTAAGCTTTTTCCATGCTATTGATTCATTTATACAAACAGTATGTGGGTTAATATTTGAGAGGAGTTTGGACACTTTGGACTCTCATAAAATATTCACTTTTATTTAATGAAAAAGCATATGAGTAAAACATCAGAGGAAATAAATAAACAGTGTTTTCTACACTAAACCCTTGCTTCATGAATCAACCCAGCTGGATTTATTAACAAATCCAGCCTACTGATATGACCACAGTATAATCAAAATGAATCAGTCTCTAACACACTGGGCAGTATATCAATATGGTTAACATAAACTAATCTGATAATGCACTCTGAGTTAAAACAAGAGTACCTCATTAATGTTACAAACACAATGCATTGATTTATGATTTATGAGCAGATTAGATGTGGTGTACCGGTACTTTAAGTCATATTTCATATTCTATTAGATATTATGCTGGCATACGATACATGCATGCATACATTTGATGACCTGGTGACCAAGAATGATGTATATAGCATCCTAGTAAGAACACAACACTTTCTGCACATGAAGAAATTATATATATAGTATGTATATTATATACTTTATTTGGTATAAAGATTAACTTAATCTTCTTGGCTAATTCATTTTCCTTAGGAAATACCCATGATAATAACAGTGTTTGACTGAGGATACATTTGAACCCTATATTTGGTCGATCTGTGGTGTTTCATTGTAAAAACTGACAAGCACACTTCAGGTTCGATGTGACAGGTCCAGACAGGCTTAAGACGCAGGCTTATTTATAGACTGACCGTTCAACTCTGACATAGCGCCATCACAGGGCACCTGCTTAGCTATGCAATTACACATCCACAATAATGATGGAAAACACATTCTTACTTGGTTTTTTTTTAAATGGCATTTGCAAACAAATGTGGGTTGTTATTTATGCGTCTGCAAAATTGTTGTTACTGCTTTTCATTGCATGCTAAGGCTGTAATGTTGCAGCATTATATTGATCACAGGTTCTGTCAACCACGTAAATGTATTGATCCCTTTATTATATCAAGGTGTTTATATTACATCAACAAATGACTCTTTGGCATGATGCATAAAGAAATGTTGGAAATTGTCACCACAAAATCAATTCTACCTCAGAGGCCTCTCTGTCTCCCCCTGTTGGCAGGGCATGTTATTGCCCTCTACGGTCAAATCTTCAATGTCTGTCAGAGGTCATGTACTGATGCGTCAGGGAAACGTACACACGCAAGACAGCCAAGGGCTAGAGTAAGCATACCTGTGACCTGATAGCTGATCATATAAACATCAAAAGCTATTGTAAATAAATATTGAGGTCACTGCTGAGACCCATCCATCCTTTAACAATTATCATTGACCTTCATTGAGATGTCAATCGCCCTGCTCAGTGGCTCTGCTTTGGTGACCAAGAGATGAGAACAGTGCCATTAAAATCAATATCTAGTGCTAGGCGCTTCATCAGTACAAGAGAACATGCATGATTAGCGCAACTCCGACAAGGTTGTAATAGACTATGGGTGTGTGTGTGTGTGTGTGTGTGTGTGTGTGTGTGTGTGTGTGTGTGTGTGTGTGTGTGTGTGTGTGTGTGTGTGTGTGTGTGTGTGTGTGTGTGTGTGTGTGTGTGTGTGCATGCGGGGGAAACGTCGGTAGATAAAACAAACACTAAAGGCACATTCCCTCCCTTGGTATAATGAGATACAGGGTAATACAGTACATCAGAAGACACTTTATCACGCTTACTTATCCTGGCAGTGTAATTGTTTCCAAACCCTCTCCCCAGCATTGAAGGCGCTAATTTCCATTTATATTGCCACTAAACTGTAGGCACGAGGTCACGCCGATACACAAGTCCCTCCCTGGCTTCACTAACACGGCTGACACCTGCACCTAGATGTCAGAGCACTCTCGCTCCAGGACACAGACGGACGTTATGAGGAAGGACTCTAGTGAGTGTGTGTGCCAGTGTGTGTGTTTGAGTGTGTGTGATTGTGTGTGCGTGTATGTTTGTGTTTGTATTTGTATTTGTGTGTCACTGGGTTTGTACCAGTTAACAGTATACCATTCCCAAGGTATTCTTTTGTCCCATTACATTATTGCTGACCGTTGACAACGTTTATTGTGGATGCCCATGGGCGATTATATGATGCCATCTTAATTTTGCTTGCTACGTGAACTTCATCTGTACTTTCAGATAAACAAAATCAAACAATGTTATTCGGTTTTTTATCACAACTTTGACAAAAGTGGCGAACATTATTAAAGCCACAAGGGTGAAAATAATACAGTTAGTGTCAGACTTAACAGGACGTCCAACCCCTGGAAACCAGTAACAGGGTAAGTAGCTTAAGGGCCCACAGTACACTGTGGATGCTGCTGGAGGGACTGATCTGATCTTTCTAGAGATGGAGGAACAGCACACTGGATCACTCTGTGTTTCCATAGTTATTCTATAGCGACTATAGGAAGGAGGAATAAGTAGGAAATAATATTGGAACGTACTCTATAAGGCAGGGCCAGGAGCTAAGGCACCTGCAAGCAATCAATAATTCCTCCCCTGCCATATTGAACCCGACAGTTCCTCTGCTCTAGCCTCAGGAAGGTAGTGGAGAAACTGGTGTCAGGATTTGGGGGAAAAGCTTTAATAACATTACACTAGACGTTTTTTTTTTTTTTTTTTTTACAAATAACCTAAGGTATGCACTGAAGATATTGTGTTTCTGTTTCAGCCCTCGCTTGCTCACCCCTGCAGTTATTGAACATTTCCACTTTTTTGTTTGTGTTTCGTTTCAATTTTACAACCTACTTTTTTTTTGGCACCACAGGACACCATAGGGATGACTGAAGTGTAGAGGATATGGTTTCTCGATCAAAATGAATGTGAATGAGCAGGTTTCGTAGGTATAGTATGCTAGAAGATGACACGAGAGCATTGATGAGAGAGATTTTTTTCAACGTACAAAATGAAGAAGTTAGGCTTAATGAGCCTAAACACAAAAGTGGCTTGACCCAAGCAAGTGCACCTCTCAACGCGGTTGGTGTCTGGTAAACTGAAACTGTGAATTGAGAAGTATGCTATATTTTGTGGGGCTACTAATTCTAGCACTTTTATGTCATTTCTATCCATGCCAATGTTTACATTTTTCAGGTCGATTCTCCGGAGGATTTTAGTGGCATCCCATAATATTTGACAAAATGGCGGCGCTCATATCCAAATGCAAATCATTCACTTTAAAGAATGTGAATACGGTAAAACAGCAATACAGATTCAAAGACCCAGAAAGTAAAGTCTTGTCTGTGTGTGATGTCGTTCTAGTACCTATATCTCCTGAATCAGCGTCCTGTTTAGGACAATCAGTTTGACAAATGGGTGTACATCACTGTTGTTATTGAGGTGATATATTTTCCAGTTCCACACAAACATCGCCTCGCTTCGTGGCTCACATCTTAAATGATATGTGTAGTCTGAGTCTTGTTCTGGCATGATTTAAAACCTCTCTCAGACGGAATGAGGTTTGCAATAAGTCATAGCCATTGGTAATGAGCATGAATAAATAGCATGGGTATTTCATCCATACAATTTATCAACATATTTTGTTTGTCATCCTTTGTTTTGGTTATTAGTTCATTTCTCTAATGAAACAGACAATTTGTTGTGCTCATTTGATAACGGTTATATTGGTACTATTAATCATGAATCTATTTAATACGACCAGAAGGTTTGAGGAATATCTTACAATATCTTACACCTATGAAACTAGATAGCATTACATATTGAGTAGTAAAGTATAAGCATAGCATAGGAGGGCTACATAGCGAACCATAGCCGAGTCGTCGTGTGCAGTCCAGCACTATGTGACATATTTCTCTCATGGAAAAAGTAAAAGGCTGTGATGACTTGTCAGTCAAAAAAATGACTTTCCACACTAATTATCCACAAACTCTATTCCCCTTTTTTTTTTACCACCAGTAGAAGAATATCCCTGCGGGGCAGGAAATGGTAGACAAATGCAGTTGTATCCACCTACTTGCTAATGGCCAATTATGGGCATAGTGCTGGGATGTTAGCATTGAAACCCAAGGGCAGATGATGGGGACGACTCTGCGTATCTTAAGGCTTTCAGAACTGAGGAGGGCCAAACTAGCAAAGGTGAAATGCCTCATTAGGTTAATGACAACCTGTTGTTGGGATATGGTTTCTGATTTTTTTCATTCACAAAGTCCCTGATATGACTGCAAATGTACATTGACCAAAAGTGCCTTATTTGTAACTAAACCAAGGATTTTGAAAGAAAATAGGACTTTTCTTTCTGTGCGTGTTTTAGTGCATACCCTGAGAGTTTCCATTTCAATATAAACTCTTTCTTAATTTTTGTAACGACAGGTCAAGCCATTTGGTGGACCGATTGGATGTGTGCTTGTTGCCAACAAGAATCATTCTCATCTAAAATTAGACTAGGCTACAGAAAGGGAGAGAGTAAAAATAGACCAATCCTTTTTTCGGAATAACTAAATTTATCCATTTCCTTTGTAGACATCCTGGCTCTGAGCCAATATGACCTCTTGTTTTGGCAGCAGTCATCGAAATTATCATTCAGAAGAGCGCCTAAGATTTTCCCTCTTGCCAGCCCCTTGAGACTGCTCTCAATCTTTATTTATTATATTTCAAATTAATAATAGCAGGCTTACAATCTCTACAGTTGTTAAATTGTGACAGCTAACTGTCGGTGGAAATGATGTCCTACTAGAACTTTATTTAAACTTTTATTGCAGATCATAAAACATCAATACGTTATTTTTTAAAGGACAATTTATAACCTGGACCCTATTTTCCATTCATTTTGATTCTAAGGGACTTATACAGGCAACAATTTGTAGAAATCAGTCCAGTATTGAGCAAGAAGGCTAAAGCCATAATACGCTAAAACAGGCTGTAATGAGATCCTTTGTGGACGATTACGCCCCATCAATTAACCCCCTCTAAAAGTGCTTGTTTTTGGTTGCTGACAGGTGCCGGATCTAATTCTATATCATGGAAAGGCTACCTACAGAAAAATGTATTTAGTTTCTTTACCTTTCCCTTGATCCGGTCTGTTTGTTGCTGTGTCAAACAACGTTTCACTCTGAGACCTCATTGTTGTGTAGTTGCAGGTTTTTCCCTTTTGTCATTATAATCTCAACTCCCCTGCCCCCAAATCGTTAAAACAAAGCTATGCTTTCTGCTCTCCAACACAACACCTCTCCTTTTCTCATAGAGCTAGACTTGGTTGGACACCATACCCAACAGACACGCTTTTTTTTTCTCTGCAGGGATCCGTTCAATAATGTTTGAATCTAATCAGAGTCATTGGTAAAACAAATAAGCACTTTACAGGACCTTCATTGACGGGGCATAATTGCCCCAAAGGATTACATTGGACCCCTTTTTCACATATTACAGCCGCAGCATTGTAGCTCAATACAGGAACAATTTAAAAAAAAATTCCACAATTATCAAAAATAAAGTCACGCTTAATCTATTTTATAACGGTTATTCAACCAAGGTGCAGTTTGATGGGGTAGTTTTGTTATATTATGTAGATATATATAAATATAAATAAATATATATACAGATACACTGAATGTTGTTTTGTGCTGTGTTTCCTCCTGTCATCCGTTTCTGTGTGTGTCCAAAGACATTGCAGCTGTATGTGTGCGTTTGTGTGCGTGCGTGCGTGAACAGGTATTTGCTGGTAGGGATGGAGCAAGCCACTCCGGAGCTCTGCCTGGAGGGGGCAGCTGGTGGTCAGAGAGGGGACTCAGGTGGCTCCGTCAGAGCCTCCGCTGGGAGAGACGGAGCAGGAACCAGCACATCCAAACCTCCTGCCCTGCCCAGAGCCAGACGCTGACCCCAGGGCCAAGGGAGTCCGGACACACACACACACATCAACTGTTTGCATGCGAGTGCATGTGCATCAGAGGGTGTGTATGTGTGTGTGAGAGAGCGCTGATGCAGCAGGAGATTCTGGAGACTGTAGTCCAGAATCGGTGGTCCACAGAGCCAGGGAGGGACGTCTGAGGCTGTCAGTTTACTTGTCAAAGCCAAACGACCCCAGACACGACAGAACCAACGGAGCGTTCACACACGAATACATCCTCGCGTTTCAGATGATTGTGGCTTACAGCGACAACAACAACCAGACACTTTCTTCTTAACTTTTGTGATTTTTTACCTCTTGACCACTTTAAAGTGGAATCTCTAAGATTTCTGTTTGGTTCTCTTAGGGACACCTTTGGAATACGCGTCACATCCCCAATAGATGGTTACCATAGATCCAAATAAGGTCATCACAAACACCCAGGTTGTACCAATCATAATAGTGAAAATGCCAGGGGTTCCCGCAGTGTGTCCTTAGATCAATCCCCATTGTGTTACCTCATTCGGTGACTTAGCAGGAATTTATTTTCAGGAAACTTCAAGATTGCAGATCAACTTTTGAGGTGGATAACCTCACCAGGTATGACCAAGCATCCAAGTGCTTGGTCTTAACTAAGCTATTTCATGCTTTGTATCATAGATGGATTCTTTATTGTCCCGAAGAAAGAAATTCAACAAACAGCTGTTACAGGTTTATCAGACAGAAACTCCCATGTGGCAGACGAGAAATGAACCACTGAAACACCAACGCATTTAACTTAAACAAGATCAGAGTATATTTTATTGTATGATACAGATATAGTTGATCTGTTGAGGGTTAATTCAGAGAGAGAGATTGTCTACGATACATTTCCTACCACCTAGGCGGCAGAAGCTCAGAAGATAGTGGCTTGACTTGCAACCGGAAGGTTGCTAGAAGGTTGCCGGCTCATCCTAGAGTGTCAACGGGTGCCTAAGCATGACACCAAACCCTAAGCGCTCCAGACAAGCTAGCTGTTGTCTTGCATGGTTGACATCTCCGTCGGTGTGTCAATTTGTGTATGAATGGGTGAATGTTAGGCAATAATTATAAAGCACATTGAGTGGCCACTGGTTAAAAAAGGGCGCTATAAATGCAGTCCATTTGCCACTTTTGTAGTTGTAGCATATTGGATTTTATTTTTATATTGGATTAAAAGCAAGCACAAACGCCTCTCCTCCTTCTCTTTGAACCTATATAATCCCTAATGAAGACCTATTTTTGATGTTGGACGAAACGTAGTTGAACCAAAATTCCAGTCCAGTGCTTGGCCCAGTTTCCCATTAAACCATTCAGTTCATCCGTCTTACTGCATGACATGAAGTCTCTATCATAAACTCTTTTGCTAATTCGATACTTTTTTTAAGTGAATGTAATTAAGTAAATGAAGGCGACTTGAATTGTTACTCTAGTTCATGCTGAGTTTGTGGCTATGATGATTGTCTTTTAAACATAATTATTATAATCAAGTTTGTAATCAAATTGCAGTGTTGTCATCCGACACTGAAAATGCCTACAAGCTGGTTTGTTTCAAAGATAAAAAACCCTAAACTGTTACAACGAGATTAAGGGAAAATGTAAAAAATGCAAAATAGGTGTTGACACAAAAACGTTCATACAAATTTCCTTTCCAACATACAGTATATGATGGCCTGCACTGACCCGTACTGTGTAAAGTGCCTGTAGTAGTAGTATTAGTACTTCCAAGATGGTTTTGTCATCATAAATATTTAAAAAGTCATCATAAATATTTAAAAAAAAATAAAAAAAAATAATCCGTATTGTGTGTAGCTGACAAAAACAAATAAAAAAAAACAAAAATAATTGAGAACATTTATTTAGTTTTGGCCTTCGTCAATTTTTTTCATTCATTTCATTTTTCATTTGATCTCCCAATATTTTTGCTGTGACATTTTTAATTGCACAATATTCGACCAGACCTTTTTTAAACGTGCCGCTGACAAATTATAAAAACACCGACACTAATACAAACTTAAGAAAAAAATCAACATTAGCATTTTCAAAAAAGAGTTAAGTAAGAGTAATAGTATCAAAACAGTTCTTCATTTCCCCCTCCACCTCTCATATTCACCAATATTAATCCTGGGATTAACGTTAGCACAACCAGTACCATGTGGTAGGGTACGTCATCATAAAACCACGCTATCATTTCTTTTAAAAGTCCTCTACACAAGGGAAAGCACACTTCCTTGAGTAATGACACGTTAAATAAACACAACATGTATCTCTGGCCTGGAGTAAAAAATAAATAAATAAAAAAGCATGTCTAAGGGTATAGGGCTCTCAGCTAGCCGGCGGAGAACATCCTGTTCACATGACCTCACCTTTTTGCTACACGTCTCAGTGTGGACCTTTGGCCGGCCACAACGTATTCTAGGAATGGCAATGTCACCTGGGTCAATTAGGAACTGTGTCGTAGTTGAAAACGGGCTAATCAGAGATTGTCGTAGATTGTGACAAAAAACATAGCGGCTCCCAAAGAAACAAGGTGTCACGTTAACATTATTAGAGATAACGGAAAGCGGAAAATGTATTCTGTGTATCCCCTGAACTGATGAAGTCACATGATTAGTTAGCTGATTGTTTGAGAGAGTTTGTCGGTCAAGGTGAGCGGTCCTGACCGCCGAAATTGACATCCTTGGCTAAAGGCTCAGACTGACACCTGTATCGAAACAGAATGTGAAGTCACCCGATCGTGTGGGTCTCCAGGCTAGCCAGCAGCATGTCCTACAGATAAATCTAGATACTTTTGTTAAGAAATAATAATAGGCCTACACATATTAGTAAATCGAACACGTTGCCACTTTAATCTACAAAAATGGCATCAATCTAGACTGGACTCCTGCCACCCAGAACAGTGAGCAAGAAACAGGGGATTAAGAGAAAGTATGAACGTCGTCCCTCTACAGACAGATGGTTAAGCGTAGCTTTGGTGCACGTACCACACACTGTGTTTGTCTGACAGTCTGTCTTTCCCAAGCCAAGCATGTCCATCAGGCTGGCAGCTCTGAACCAGATCGATTTGGATTATACACACACTTATATACAATCAACAATGTGCATAGTTTATAACTATAATTTACAGACAAAAGCGTTTTGTTTTAAATTTCACATTAGTTAATTATCCACCTTGCTTTCTGCTTCATGTATGTCTGGTTCCCTCTTCTGGCAAACATGGAAATTACCTATTCCTGGCATCATAATAATAAAACAATGCTACCGTACTTCAACTTCCAGTAATCCACAATAAATAATACATAAGCAAATAAAAAAACTAAAAAAACCTGCGCGCGCGCAACCCCACACACCTCAAAGCCTGACGGTCTCTGCCTCGGGGAGTGGCCTCCGGACGAATTCCTTCCGGTAGGAGAAGTGGGTGAGGTCGACCCTGTCGTCCGTCCCCTCCCTCTCCTGCAGCAGACTGTACAGAGACCAAGCTATCTTTCCCAGCACCAGCGTGCAGATGACCTCCACCACCAGCAGGGTGATGTACAGGGTGAACCCGGTCTTGCACTGCTCCACCTTGCTCCTGCGCCGGCAGCTCGACTGGTAGTGGCGGAGCGGTGGGGGTTGGTGTCCGGGCTCCATGGGGCAGGTGAAAAAGACTACCGGGCTTTGCCTCAGGGTTGGTGGGGTTGTTGCCATGGTAGCGCCGGGTGATGGAGTGCTAACAATTGTACTCATGGTTGTCGAGGGTAACGTGGTAGTAGGTTGCGTTGTTGTGGTAGTGCTGGCTATTGCACCGGTCGTTTTCGCTGGTGCTGTTGTAGTTAAAAGAGTTGGCCAGGTTGTCATTATTGCTGCCAACGCTGCTGTTGCTGTTCTTGACGTGATGAGGGCGGTAGTGGTAGGGGGAGTGAGGGTTTGGCCGTTTGTAGTGGGTGTAGTTGTCGTTGGGGTGGTGGCGGGCATGGGGGTGGCTGTCGCGGCGGCGGTTGGGGTGGTAGTCGTTGCGGTGGTGGTAGTGGGGGTGGTGGTGGTGGTGGTGGTGGTCGGGGTGGTCGTGGTGGTGGTGGCGGTTGTAGTGGGGGTGGTGGTGGGATGGTTGCTGTGGTTGGGATGGCAGTCGTTGTGGGGGTGGTGGTAGTGGTGGGGCGGTGGTGGTTGGTAGTGGGGGGGGTGGTGGTAGTGGGGTGGTGGTGGTTGTAGTGGGGGTGGTGGTGGTTTGTAGTGGGGGCGGTGGTTGGTTGTAGTGGGGGCGCGTGGTTGTTGTAGTGGGGTGGTGGTGGTTGTAGTGGGGGGCGTGGTGGTTGTAGTTAGGGTGGGGGTGGGTGGTAGTGGGGGGAGGTGGTTGTAGTGGGGCGGTGGTGGGTTGTAGTGGGGGCGGTGGTGGTGGTAGTGGGGGCGGTGGTGGTGGTAGTGGGGGCGGTGGTGGTGGTAGTGGGGGCGGTGGTGGTTGTAGGGGTGGTGGTAGTGGGGGCGGTGGTGGTTGTAGTGGGGGCGGTGGTGGTTGGTAGTGGGGGCGGTGGTGGTGGTAGTGGGGGGGTGGTGGTGGTAGTGGGGGCGGTGGTGGTGGTAGTGGGGGCGGTGGTAGTTGTGAGGGTGGTGGTAGTGGGGGCGGTGGTGGTTGTAGTTAGGGTGGGGGTGGTGGTAGTGGTGGAGGTGGTTGTAGTGGGGGCGGTGGTGGTTGTAGTGGGGGCGGTGGTGGTGGTAGTGGGGGCGGTGGTGGTGGTAGTGGGGGCGGTGGTGGTGGAGTGGGGGCGGTGGTGGTGGTGGGGGCGGTGGTGGTTGTAGTGGGGGCGGTGGTGGTGGTAGTGGGGGCGGTGGTGGTGGTAGTGGAGGCGGTGGTGGTTGTAGGGGTGGTGGTGGTTGTAGTTAGGGTGGTGGTGGTGGTAGTGGGGGCGGTGATTGGCATGGTAGTGGTATGTAAAGGAGTGGTGGTTGGAGCAAGGGTGGAGCACACAAGTTCATCCTCTGATAGTGAAATCACCTGCCTTCCACTTAAATCATTTGGAAACTCACACACCACAGGATTATTTAGCACTGCAGAGTTGTCTTTCATCCATTGGTATAAATAAATGAAATTGCAATCACAGCGCCAGGGATTATCATTTAGGTCCACTCTTTTCAGGGCTTTCAAAGGTTCAAAAATATCTTCCGGAAGGTTCTCCAGCATATTGCCTGATAGATTAAGGAACGATACTGATGTTACCTTTTCAAATACGTTCGCATTCAATGTTCTGAGTTTGTTGTTTGATAAAAGTAGCTTTTTAAGGTTTGCAATGCCGTCAAAATATTCTGAAGATAAAGTTGCAAAATGGTTTTTGGACAGATCTAATTCCTTTAAGTTAGTCAGGGGGCTGAATACTCCACTAGGAAGACTGCTTAGGTTGTTTTCATGGAGCCTCACCTCGGCTAGTTTTGGTGTGCCTCCGAACAAAAGCGCTGGTAGACCAGTCAGTTGATTTGCATGCAGTGTCAGCGTTTTGAGCAGACTGAAGCCAGTGAAATACTCTGGTGGTAAATCTGTGAGAAGATTGTTATCCAAGGATAGTTTCTTTAATTTGTCTTTATGTGGAAAAAGCCTTGGTGCTAGTTGAGTTATTTGATTTCCCTGTAATCCAATTTCCACCAGATTGGGTAAAGGAAGGAAGACCTCTTCAGGGACAGAGGTGAGTTGATTTTCGTAGAGCCGTAATGTTTTCAGTGCGTTGAGTTGTGAGAAAAGGCTGGGGGAAATAGACGTCAGGTTGTTTTTGGCTAAATGCAGGAGCTCTAGGCTCTTGAGCTCATCGAAGGTGCCGTCCTCTATGGATTGGATACTATTCATGTGGAGCTGGAGCTGTTTAAGATTTATTAGACCATCAAACAGACCTCTCTGAAGACCACCAAGCTTATTAGACTTCAGCCCCAGCACCTCCAAGTGTGGGACTTCGGCGAAGACTCCCACTGGGATGGACGTGAGCAGAGTGCCGTAGATTTGAAGGTCCTTGAGGCTGTCCAAACCCTCAAAGGCCCCGGCCTCCACGGACATTGTGGGCGTGGATAAGAACTCCACCTTTTCAAGCTGAGGATTGGTCACAAATGCTCCTTTTGGGATTGTAGGGATTTTACTTTCCACAAAGAAGACCTCTGTGACCCGAGGCATCCGGTTCTGTGGGATTTCTGTGGTGGTGGAGGGGAAAGCCATTTGGTGATCTTTGGCTCCCATCATTGGGTTTCCATCTGCATCCGAGGAATACGGATTCAACAGAGACAGGGAGAGGAGGAAGAAGAGCCCTTTTGGGAAAAAGGCCCCAGGAAATGGAGTTCTCTTAGACATGTTCATTGCCTAAAGAAAAGGGAACAGAACTTTCATGCAAAACAAATGTTTAAACGGAGATAGGAGAAGATAAACATTCTGTTGGATGTTTTGATAAAGATACACTTTCGCAAACTTTTGCAGTACAAGGTCAATTCTGTTTCTCAGGAACGCGTCACATTCAGATCATATCAAATAAAATATTTACACTATATATATATAAATGTAATATATATACTTTTTATAAAATTATACATAATATAATTATTCCTTACCTGAAAATGTTATGGGCCGTTCAAGTGAAACAGTGGGCTTTAATCAATCGGTGAAGAAAACTTGCGAAGACCATTCTGTATTTACTATATCTATGCAGGCCAGCAGTTCATGAAGAGTGTGGGGTGCCCATGCAAGGCGTGGCCTACGTAACGTCTGCACTCAAACTGATAAGCACCGGGAAGGGAAATACTTGACAGGGCCCGTATTTACTGTCCCTCTGAGCTATGGGGACATAACTTAACAACTCACACTCGTTTACCTTTTATTTTTTAACAAATCATGATCACAGCAAAGTTCATGTCTCATGATATTTAATTTGTTAATGCAATGTAGATAAAAAAAATGAACTGAGAATTATATATTAGAAGAAACCAAATCAATCCATTTAGTATTTTAAAAAAGCATTTTCGAATGAAATTCAGAATTATAATTATTATTCATGTGAGTGGGGTGTCCACTTAAATATATTCTACTTACTGGCACCAGAGGGCAGCATTTCGAATTAAAACCATTGTGGCGGTTATGTGGAACATAGACTGGTAAGTGAGATAAGCAAAAAGCATGAAACTGACTCAGATTCTATTCTAAAGATCGTGGAAAGGTCCTTCTGCAAAAACAAAACAGGATATAAGGGGTGTCAAATGAAATGACACTTGGCCAATAAGATCACTTGTCAAATTATCATTTGTATGATCGCCTCAGATTTTTTTACACTGCTCTTTATTTCTGAATAATTACATTATTAAAATCTCTCTAGGACAGTTACTTTTATATCCTTCCAAAAAAGGCTACAGATACACTAATTGTAAAGGTTTATCAGAGTCATAATCTACTCGTTTTAGCACGAATATCGATATTGAATATTGAATTTATAGCAAGACGAACGTCTTTGCTTTCTCACACAAATTGAACGTATTATGGGCCAATATTATTGATCTATGGATTAAGGATATAATACTGTATTTCCTTAATGTAGGCCTATTTTCCCTAAACAGAGGAAGAAAATGTCCAGTGGTCGGCCCGGTTGAAAACCATTCATCCTCATCAGAATTAGTCAGCCGTCTTTCACATGTCCCCCCCCCCCCCCCCCCCCCCGCCACACACACACACAAACACACACACACACACAGACAAACGCACACACAGACACACAAAGACACGGACACACACATACACACGCACACCATATTCAATAGAAAGGCCCCTCTTTGTCATTAGAGGTACATGAGGTCAGCCAACCATACAAAGCAGACCTCAAATGTACTTTGTAGCAGCTATTTTTGGTCTGAAATGCATTAGGTCGGTCTGTACTGGCTGAAGGTGTTCCACCATTCTTTTTTTTCGGGCCTTTTTTTCCAGGTGCTATGCGTCACCTTTTCCAATTACCTCTGTAGCTCCATCTTACTCTCGTTATAATCAGGGGCGTTTCAAGGTTTCACGTACTTCCGGGGCTTAGCCAGGAGGGAAAATGATTTTATTTCTTCCATGCTTTATTGTGCACGCAATATTTTTCAAAAAGTGTTACCTAAACAAACCAAACACCCAGTTTACTAGGGCAATAGCTACCTGACTGCTGTGCTGCTTATCCCCAAACATCTAAAGTTCCAATGATTGAAGTTATTTCAGAGTAAAATGAATACAAGTGAGACAGACCTTTTATATACTGTATATACTATATATGGATCTGACTGGGGATAGGATAGGTTCATTCACTTGAGGTGGTACAACAGTCTGGTTATGTTTTTAAACTGTTTATTCTCTTGCCAGAAGGAATATCTAAAACAGGGGTCTTAAACTCGCGGCCTGGGGCCAATTGAGGCCCGCAGGATGATATTTTGTGGCCCCCTACTTGACATCAAAGTCTAGTGTTAGTGCAGCCCGCACGTTGTTGTCAAACGCACATTTGAGTGGCTTGCCACGCTATTTTATCCCTTGTGATAGGGTGACCAGATGTCCCGGTTTTTCCGGGGCAGTCCCAATTTTGAGTTGTGTTTCCTGAGTCCTGACAAAAGCCAAAGGACGATAAAATGTCCTACAGCTCTTTCTTAAGGAGCACTTGTGTCTTCTGCATTTCAGCGGTGGCTTATTTTAAAGTGTAAATTTTTCTTACTAGAAGTAGATAAGTAAGTAGACTACTTGAAATGTTTCAAAAACTTTCAGGCATATGCCTATATATGCATATGAACACAATATGATCATCCATCTCTATTTTTTTGTGAGTTTGTGGCTGTGGGTGATTGAGTATTAAATATAATTAATGTAATCAGATTGTGATTAAGATTGTTTTAGTAATCCACATTAAACTGTTCAAACATGGCTATTCTGCAAAATAAGGGTTGACGTAACAAAAACATGAATGAGTTATTCCATTCCAATAAAGATATGTCAATCATCCGGTGGGGGCGGTGGTGGTAGTGGGGGCGGTGGTGGTTGTAGTGGGGGTGGTGGTGGTTGTAGTGGGGGTGGTGGTGGTTTGTAGTTAGGGGTGGGGTGTGGTAGTGGGGGAGGTGGTGGTGGTAGTGGGGGCGGTGGTGGTTGTAGTGGGGGCGGTGGTGGTGGTAGTGGGGGCGGTGGTGGTTGTAGTGGGGGCGGTGGTGGTTGTAGTGGGGGCGGTGGTGGTTGTAGTTAGGGTGGGGGTGGTGGTAGTGGGGGAGGTGGTTGTAGTGGGGGCGGTGGTGGTTAGGTGGGGCGGTGGTGGTGGTAGTGGGAGCGGTGGTGGTTGTAGTGGGGGCGGTGGTTGGTTGTAGTGGGGGCGGTGGTGGTAGTGGGGGCGGTGGTGGTGGTGGGGCGGGTGGTGGTTGTAGTGGGGGCGGTGGTGGTTGTAGTGGGGGCGGTGGTGGTTGTGTAGTGGGGGCGGTGGTGGTTGTAGTGGGGGCGGGGTGGTGGTAGTGGGGGCGGTGGTGGTTGTAGTTAGGGTGGGGGTGGTGGTAGTGGGGGTGGTGGTGGTTGTAGTGGGGGCGGTGGCGGTAGTGGGGGCGGTGGTGGTTGTAGTGGGGGCGGTGGTGGTAGTGGGGGCGGTGGTGGTGGTGGGGGCGGTGGTGGTTGTAGTGGGGGCGGTGGTGGTTGTAGGGGTGGTGGTAGTGGGGGCGGTGGTGGTTGTAGTTAGGGTGGTGGTGGTGGTAGTGGGGGCGGTGGTTGGCATGGTAGTGGTATGTAAAGGAGTGGTGATTGGAGCAAGGGTGGAGCACACAAGTTCATCCTCTGATAGTGAAATCACCTGCCTTCCACTTAAATCATTTGGAAACTTACACACCACAGGATTAATTAGTACTGCAGAGTTGTCTTTCATCCATTGGTATAAATAAATGAAATTGCAATCACAGCGCCAGGGATTATCATTTAGGTCCACTCTTTTCAGGGCTTTCAAAGGTTCAAAAATATCTTCCGGAAGGTTCTCCAGCATATTGCCTGATAGATTAAGGAACGATACTGATGTTACCTTTTCAAATACGTTCGCATTCAATGTTCTGAGTTTGTTGTTTGATAAAAGTAGCTTTTTAAGGTTTGCAATGCCGTCAAAATATTCTGAAGATAAAGTTGCAAAATGGTTTTTGGACAGATCTAATTCCTTTAAGTTAGTCAAGGGGCTGAATACTCCACTAGGAAGACTGCTTAGGTTGTTTTCATGGAGCCTCACCTCGGTTAGTTTTGGTGTGCCTCCGAACAAAAGCGCTGGTAGAACAGTCAGTTGATTTGCATGCAGTGTCAGTGTTTTGAGCAGACTGAAGCCAGTGAAATACTCTGGTGGTAAATCTGTGAGAAGATTGTTATCCAAGGATAGTTTCTTTAATTTGTCTTTATGTGGAAAAAGCCTTGGTGCTAGTTGAGTTATTTGATTTCCCTGTAATCCAATTTCCACCAGATTGGGTAAAGGAAGGAAGACCTCTTCAGGGACAGAGGTGAGTTGATTTTCGTAGAGCCGTAATGTTTTCAGTGCGTTGAGTTGTGAGAAAAGGCTGGGGGAAATAGACGTCAGGTTGTTTTTGGCTAAATGCAGGAGCTCTAGGCTCTTGAGCTCATCGAAGGTGCCGTCCTCTATGGATTGGATACTATTCATGTGGAGCTGGAGCTGTTTAAGATTTATTAGACCATCAAACAGACCTCTCTGAAGACCACCAAGCTTGTTAGACTTCAGCCCCAGCACCTCCAAGTGTGGGACTTCGGCGAAGACTCCCACTGGGATGGACGTGAGCAGAGTGCCGTAGATTTGAAGGTCCTTGAGGCTGTCCAAACCCTCAAAGGCCCCGGCCTCCACGGACATTGTGGGCGTGGATAAGAACTCCACCTTTTCAAGCTGAGGATTGGTCACAAATGCTCCTTTTGGGATTGTAGGGATTTTACTTTCCACAAAGAAGACCTCTGTGACCCGAGGCATCCGGTTCTGTGGGATTTCTGTGGTGGTGGAGGGGAAAGCCATTTGGTGATCTTTGGCTCCCATCATTGGGTTTCCATCTGCATCCGAGGAATACGGATTCAACAGAGACAGGGAGAGGAGGAAGAAGAGCCCTTTTGGGAAAAAGGCCCCAGGAAATGGAGTTCTCTTAGACATGTTCATTGCCTAAAGAAAAGGGAACAGAACTTTCATGCAAAACAAATGTTTAAACGGAGATAGGAGAAGATAAACATTCTGTTGGATGTTTTGATAAAGATACACTTTCGCAAACTTTTGCAGTACAAGGTCAATTCTGTTTCTCAGGAACGCGTCACATTCAGATCATATCAAATAAAATATTTACACTATATATATATAAATGTAATATATATACTTTTTATAAAATTATACATAATATAATTATTCCTTACCTGAAAATGTTATGGGCCGTTCAAGTGAAACAGTGGGCTTTAATCAATCGGTGAAGAAAACTTGCGAAGACCATTCTGTATTTACTATATCTATGCAGGCCAGCAGTTCATGAAGAGTGTGGGGTGCCCATGCAAGGCGTGGCCTACGTAACGTCTGCACTCAAACTGATAAGCACCGGGAAGGGAAAATACTTGACAGGGCCCGTATTTACTGTCCCTCTGAGCTATGGGGACATAACTTAACAACTTATACTCGTTTACCTTTTATTTTTTAACAAATCATGATCACAGCAAAGTTCATGTCTCATGATATTTAATTTGTTAATGCAATGTAGATAAAAAAAATGAACTGAGAATTATATATTAGAAGAAACCAAATCAATCCATTTAGTATTTTAAAAAAGCATTTTCGAATGAAATTCAGAATTATAATTATTATTCATGTGAGTGGGGCAGGGGCGGAGCTTCAGGGGGGGCTGGGTGGGCGACGCGCCCCCGGCCCGGGCCCCGGAGGGGCCCGGTCCGGGCGGGGGCCTGGCGGACCTGGTCCTGCTGCCTTGCTTGGGAGAGTGGGCGGGCCTCTCCCGAAATTTTCAATGCCGTTGTTGTATGCATGCAATGTGAGGTTGTATAGGTTGCCCCAGTCAGGATGAGTCATGGTTGCTAAAAACTTACAAGACTGAACGTAGCCTAAGCTAGTGAAGTCTTAGGTGTAAAATATTGAATAAAAACGTGTGCTGTATGACTGGCTTTTTTTCACTCTCACATTTTACTTTACGACGTGCAAATTAACAAGTGGATTGCTGATATTGTCTCCAAGTGTATTTTGGGTAAAATCGTCATCAACTGTCCACCAACATCATCATCAGTCACTTGTCAACAGAGTAGGCTACATGCTAGGTGTTATTTCGGAGTAAACATGAGTGGCAGATCATATAAACATAAAAGCGGAGCGGCAAAGCGCAAAGAAAAGGAAAAAAGAGAGCAAGATAAGGCGAAATTACAAAAACTGGACACATATTTTGTTCGTCCTCCTGGAGATGAACCTGACATTGTTTTTGGCAGGGATTCGGGCCCGCCAATACAGCCAGCACAGTCAGGGAGCCAGATTTACAGGTATCAATTCAATCACTCGGCCTACATTATACACAATGTGTGAGTTGTAAACTGTTGATGGTTTGTAATTGTTACAGTAGTAACGGTAGCCCAGCCGCTATAGCTTAAATCCCCTTCCTTCTTTCTTGGCTGTATAGCGGTGACGTTAGGGACTCAGCAGTTGCTAGCTGCTCCAGGGTAGAGCCAGACCTGGTGCTTGACCAGCACTGAACTGCTTTTGTGTTGTTTTAAGGGGCATGTAGCCTAATGTTTTTGTTGTTCTCTTGGTTTGTTACTTCATGTCCGTTTGATGGACTTAAAAATGACGTAGTTGTTCTCTCAGTGGTACTGCAGCGTGTAATCCTCGCTGTTGCGGGCATGTGTATGTTGTAAAATGATGTTATGAGGTTTATTATGTAAGGGATAATGTATAGTTCGGAGGTTGTTATGGAGAAATAAACCCCGACAGGTTGGATGGAACCCCGACGCGAAGCGGAGGGTTCCATACAACCTGAAGGGGTTTATTTCTCCATAACAACCGACTAACTATACATTATCCCGCTTATTACACGGCTTTACGAGTGAAATAAATAATAAACAATAGATAATAACCCACAATGATTCAGCAGCGACAAGGATTCGTCGGTAAAGTTTTTATTTAGTAGCATATTTATATTGAATTGGGCGTTGTTGTCCTGTGATATGGGGCATGTACGTGACAAGGATTGATCGGTAAAGTTTCTATTTACATGACGCGGTCCCTAGCAACGGTCCGTTATACATGACGACGGTCCGTTATACAGAAATAACAGACCGCAGAACGCAGCGCTGGACCAATCAGAGAGCAGCATTCAATAGAGCCGTGTAATAATTGGGTTTAAAGGGCCCGGTCATGTGCCACGCCCCCGGCCCGGCTCTGATTCGTTCCGCTACTGGAGTGGGGTGTCCACTTATATATATTCTACTTACTGGCACCAGAGGGCAGCATTTCGAATTAAAACCATTGTGGCGGTTATGTGGAACATAGACTGGTAAGTGAGATAAGCAAAAAGCATGAAACTGACTCAGATTCTATTCTAAAGATCGTGGAAAGGTCCTTCTGCAAAAACAAAACAGGATATAAGGGGTGTCAAATGAAATGACACTGGGCAAATAAGATCACTTGTCAAATTATCATTTGTATGATCGCCTCAGATTTTTTACACTGCTCTTTATTTCTGAATAATTACATTATTAAAATCTCTCTAGGACAGTTACTTTTATATCCTTCCAAAAAAGGCTACAGATACACTAATTGTAAAGGTTTATCAGAGTCATAATCTACTCGTTTTAGCACGAATATCGATATTGAATATTGAATTTAAAGCAAGACGAACGTCTTTGCTTTCTCACACAAATTGAACGTATTATGGGCCAATATTATGGATCTATGGATTAAGGATATAATACTGTATTTCCTTAATGTAGGCCTATTTTCCCTAAACAGAGGAAGAAAATGTCCAGTGGTCGGCCCGGTTGAGAAACCATATCATCCTCATCAGAATATTAGTCAGCCGTCTGTCCAAAATGTCCTCCCCCCCCAGCCCCCCGCCACACACACACACAAACACACACACATACAGACAAACGCACACACAGACACACAAAGACACGGACACACACATACACACGCACACCATATTCAATAGAAAGGCCCCTCTTTGTCATTAGAGGTACATGAGGTCAGCCAACCATACAAAGCAGACCTCAAATGTACTTTGCAGCAGCTATTTTTGGTCTGAAATGCATTAGGTCGGTCTGTACTGGCTGAAGGTGTTCCACCATTCTTTTTTTTCGGGCCTCCATCTTACTCTCGTTATAATCAGGGGCGTTTCTAGGTTTCACGTACATCCGGGGCTTAGCCAGGAGGGAAAAAGGATTTTATTTCTTCCATGCTTTATTGTGCACGCAATATTTTTCAAAAAGCGTTACCTAAACAAACCAAACACCCAGTTTACTCGGGCAATAGCTACCTGACTGCTGTGCTGCTTATCCCCAAACATCTAAAGTTCCAATGATTCAAGTTATTTCAGAGTAAAATGAATACAAGTGAGACAGACCTTTTATATACTGTATATATGGATCTGACTGGGGATAGGATAGGTTCATTCACTTGAGGTGGTACAACAGTCTGGTTATGTTTTTAAACTGTTTATTCTCTTGCCAGAAGGAATATCTAAAACAGGGGTCTTAAACTCGCGGCCTGGGGCCAATTGAGGCCCGCAGGATGATATTTTGTGGCCCCCTACTTGACATCAAAGTCTAGTGTTAGTGCAGCCCGCACGTTGTTGTCAAACGCACATTTGAGTGGCTTGCCACGCCATTTTATCCCTTGTGATAGGGTGACCAGATGTCCCGGTTTTCCCGGGACAGTCCCAATTTTGAGTTGTGTTTCCTGAGTCCTGACAAAAGCCAAAGGACGATAAAATGTCCTACAGCTCTTTCTTAAGGAGCTCTTTTATCTTAAGGAGCACTTGTGTCTTCTTAGCATAATGGTCTTCAGCGGGTCTTCTGCAGCTTATTTTTAAAGTGTAAATTTTTCTTACTAGAAGTAGAATAAGTAAGTAGACTACTTGAAAATGTTTTCAAAAACCTTTCAGGCTATAGCCTATATATGCATATGAAACACAATATGATCATCCATCTCTATTTTTTTGTGAGTTTGTGGCTGTGGGTGATTGAGTATTAAATATATATTAATTAATGTGTAATCAGATTGTGATTAAGATTGTTTTAGTAATCCACATTAAACTGTTCAAACATGGCTATTCTGCAAAATAAGGGTTGACGTAACAAAAACATGAATGAGTTATTCCATTCCAATAAAGATATGTCAATCATCCAAAAGCTCTCAAATAACTGCAGGCCTTAGCAACCGTTTCTTAGTTCAAAAAAATAATGCAATAATCACTATTAAAAACAGGCAGGAAAGAGGGAGGAAAGATAAAGTCTGAACATCCTACTTCACAAAGACTTGCAAATCATACCGAGTGTTTGTATTGTAGTCTGTAAATCCCAAGCTATTTGGTTTGAAGGTTCATTTTGATTCTAAAGAATAATAATCTTAAATTATTTATGTTTAAGATTCAAAAAAAAGAGAAGCTGAATTACCCAGAGTTTAATATCTGGTTCTCTCTGCTGGAAAACGAAGAGAATATTCATTCCTGAATATATCGAAATGCACCGCAACTCCCAAGCCACAACATACGTCATCTTATAAAAGATTATGGCTCTGGTGCTTTTCGATATATTTCATACTTATTGAGACAGATTTAGTTTAATACCCACTAAGTATAGGCTTTGTCTAATAGACTTTCAAAATCTTGCTATGTTTCTTAATTACTTTCTGACTTTGATCTTATTATTTACAATCAACCAGAATTTTTAGCCTGCACACTACAGTAGTGAAATACAGTAAACTGAACACAAATGCCTTCTGATGTTTTAGGTTCTTTGCAGTGGGTATTGTATCGGTATCGATATCATATTCGGGCCGGTATTGAGGCTGAAGAATTTACAATCCACCATTAATTCCCTTTGTATCCCTCCCTCCCTCCCTAATGTTTGGCCACTCTGATGTAAAATAATGAACAACATCTCTTAGAAAACACACAAACTCAAAAAAAACTCAGAAAAGCCCTCTGATTTGGACTGGTATGGAGAAGACAGAATGGGAATTACAGAATACTTTTGCAATAAAATTGCACACACATAAATAGTGAATTTGGCCATTTCAAAGATCAACTCAAATTGTATTCCTCCCATCCCATTAATATTCTACTTAAATGTCGGCATAATTCAAAAAAGGAATGGGTGGGGATGCGGTTTAGTGTTGCGTAAGGTGGTTCCCCCTCTCACCTTTCTGCTACTCTAAATGAACTAGCTTTGTTTCGTTTAAAGTGGAAATTTTGGGAAATGTCATGTTTTTGAGAGAGAGTGTTTAATTGCAGTTATCGGATGGGGGATGGGTTGGGGTTAGAATTAGTTAGAAAAAAATGTACTGATAGCCAAACGTTTTAGGTCAATGTTTATTGGAACAGTGAATATGAAAAACAAAACCTTTGACTGGAATTGTATTCACACACAGTTGGAAGATAAGGTTGCCCTGTTACACACATTTTAAAGGGAGGGGTAACCTGTGATGCATTCCTGAGCATGAATCATAGGTCTGACAACCAATATATGTTTTCAAAATAAAAAAGCTCAGGAAGATTATTTTACAAAAGAGGCTGTTTCATACAAATTCATACAAATGAACACATTAACATATTCAAGATAATTGCAGAAAGGATTACATTAGAACGAGGACTTTTATTCAACAAAATGCATGATTCCAATCTCATGAAAAATATAGAAGCAACTGCAATTAAATAAATACAGATTTTATTGTTATAAATGCAATATGCTTAAGTTGTTTTTATATTTATGTTTCAGTTCAGAAAGCATTTTTAACTCAATGTTTTTGAGACAAGATGCTGAGGCGGACAGTGAATCTGAGAGGCATGTTGTGTCGAATAAAGGACAACTGAATACTGCACTGAATATGTCCTTACAATTGCGGCGATATAAAAATGCAAAACCCCAGCTTAAATTGATGTTGAGTACGTCAGTGGAACTCAATATCATTTCTTTTTACTTTTTTGAGTAGAAAAGTGCATTTACTCGTTTTTTTTGTTACATCTGCAAAATGGCGCCTCTTTACAGCCTCAAACACGCAGAATATATTAATATCCATCTAAAAAAAACACACCGCTGCGTGTCACTGCTTAAGTGGTACTTTGGAAAGATATGTTTACACAAACGTCACCCTCTTTCAACTTGTAGAGGGGAGGGAGCAAAATGTGACGAGTTGTCCTTTGTTCTCGATTCAACAGCATCCAAAGGAAAGAAAAGTTGCTGTGTAAATCTCGAAAGAGCAGAGAAAGTATTTTGTGTTGTTTTTTTTCTGGAACAAACAGAAGAAAAAGTAAAGCCTAGCAAAACGTTGATTAGAAACCCCCCAAAATTAACCGCTAGTTCTACGTGACGTATCCTTCCAGTCTTTTATCCACGGAGGGGTGTGACTCATAACAGGGAGGGGGCAGGGCCAGGGTGTATTGCCATTCCAGGATTGACCAATGAGAAACCAGAAATGGCGAGGGGCTGGTATCGGGTTCCGAACTTGGGCGTTGGCGTCGTCAGGCCTCGGAACACGCAGGCTTTCCCGAAATACAACGCAGACTTTAACCTTCAACCAGCGGGTGTCTCCGTTCCACGAGAGAAAGGCATTATTTTTTGACAATTCAGCTGGCGTTGTATTTGCTTTACACTGAAAGGAATAAAACAAACCGATAAAGCCTTCATACCTGCGGGCCTTCGAGCCCTGCTGAGCGGTTAAAAAACTTTTTAAAAAACCGTTTGAACTGAGGTATACCTTGGTTGAAGGAGGTTTCTGGTTTGAATCATCTTTATGCTTGAAAACAATGGACCACTGCCCCCCACCTACCCAGCCACTCCCGAAACACAGTCACACACACACACACACACACACAAAACAACCTCCCCCCCACCCCCCTTGCGATAAGCTTGATTACCATGACAACTGGGTCCATAATACAATCTGTACAGCAGCACTAAACACTAGAGAACTCCCGGAAGACTTGGTGAAAGGACTTCCTGTGTGTGTCAACGTGTGTGCATATGCTGGACTCCTTGGGCGTGGTGCCAAGGTTGGTCACCATGGCGACCACGTATGGGGTGTTCTCGAGGCAGCCGGACGCGGCCACACGCCGCATCTGGCCCACGCGCTACGCCGCGCAGCCCGCCGAGAGATTTGCCTCCAACTCGTGGTCCCAAAAGTCCTCGATGGTCTCACACAGCAAGGCCAGGCCCTGGAGAGACCAGCACACACTGGTTATGATACTCTAGAGAGACCAGCACACACTGGTTATAATAGAGTAATGAAGAGAGAGACCAGCACACACTGTTTATGATACAGTACTGTGGAGAGAGACCAGCACACACTGGTTATGACACAGTACTGGAGAGATACCAGCACACACTGTTTATGATACAATATTGTAGAGACCAGCACACACTGGTTATAACACAGTACTGTAGAAAGAGACCAGCACACATTTGTTAGGATACAGTAGATAGACGAGCGCACACTGGTTATGATACAGTAGAAAGACCAGCACACACAGGTTAGAACAGTACTGTGGAGAGACCAGCACAGACTGGTTACAACACAGTAGTGTATTGCAGACAATTAATTAATTCAGATGTCACAATAATCATTTACATGGATAAGGAGTCCTACTCAATTACTGCCGTTTCTATTTAACTAATGATAGTTTTTGTAAAAGTGTAACGTTGGGCCTCAGCAGCTTTCTCACTTCTTATGTGGTACTGTATAAAAGCTGGTTTTGCGGCCACAACATTT
>OLKM01000476.1:246534-296534 GCA_900291075.1 Melanogrammus aeglefinus | reverse complement strand
AACAACACTTTTGTCAGACATTTAAAAAGTCAAACGAAAAATCAGTGCTTTGCATAAATCAATCAAATCTGTGATATTTTTCTATTTTGTGCTGCATTCGAGATATGAAGTTATGAACAATCAGATATTTCAATTTGGATAGAATCACACTAGAAGTAGTTATTTAATATATGTTGCCGGAAAAAATATAAATATGATGAATATGATTATTATTAAATATTACAAATATACTTACAGAGGTTTAAATGGATATCTTAAAACATGGGGTGAAAAAAAATATGCGGGGAGAAAGGATGTCTAGATGAGCCAGGCAAAAGCCCAGACTTGATAATAAGCTCACAGGCCTCAAGGTCACTGGAAACCAGAAACCCTGGTGCACATAGCACCCTTACAGGACACTTGCCACTGCCCAGAAGAGCCAGAAATCACCACCCTTGCTACAGTGGAAGACCCCACAGACACAAGGCTCCAGGCCAGGCCCCCCCTCCCCCGGCAGGGAACCCCCCAGTCACCACCGCAGACCAAGGCATTCTCTGGCAGGTCGCCTGGCCTCAGCCCTCCTCTGTCCAACTCGTCACAGACACAAGTCTCCAAGGACGCATGACCGGAGGCATGACCAGGCCAGGTAACCCACCTCGGCTCCTGCTGGAAACAGAGGGACGTGGTGGTGGGGGTGGTCGTGACTAGCATGGAGCTAGCAATGTCTGGCAATATATCCTTTCTGTGACCGGATTTCAAGATATAAAAGTTATGTCAGTACCATACCTAGTGAACCAAGATTTTTTTCTTGGTGTAATAGGTGCCGTTCCAAAATGATTAAAAGGTGATTACTGGATAATATTAGATTATCCTAATGATGCTATGTTGTTGATGTTGGCTGTAAAATGCATTTGTTAAGCAGACTGCGATTATTGATTGGTTGTTATTATTACAAGACTGTAACTGTACAGCAGTCGTTTTGCCACATCAGGGCCAGGTTGTTACCTATGAATCAACATCGGGGATATGTTGTATCGCAGAGTAAACATGACATTTATTGAAAATTACATATTTGGTTATTTAGAGACATCATCCTGAAAGAGTGTAATCTAACAAGGTTACACAGCAGCCACTGTTGATAACAGATATTGTTGATAACAGATCAGAGGTGTTTGCTCAAGATTATTTTGGATCAGTTCGATTTTATTCATATAAAATCCTCAAAAATAAGAAATAAATGTACTCCACCTGGTGAAGGGAAATTTACTTGTTGGTAAAAAGACAAAGACATTTTATACATTTACACGTTTGAAAAATTGTATGGAATTGAAATTGAAGTGACTTGTTTTGTTAGTAAAATAAAGCAAAAGGTCTTAACCACAGTTAGAAAAATTGTGCCTGTGACCAAATATGAACTGTGTTTTGAATCTCAATGTGTTTAACAATTGAAAATCTCAATGTATTATTTCAGCACCCATCCGTCAAATACGGCCCAACCCCTGAAAAACGACGAATGGCATGTGACCTTTCCGTGCGACATAAAAAGACTCAAGCTCCCATCTGCGCCAGATAAAGAAGACACAAGCTGTAATGCCCACCAAGATGACAGCCAGGCCTGCAGAACAACATTCATCCCGCCGTCGCAAAATAGAAGCACTTCGCTGGAAGCAAAGGAGATAAGTCATGAAAGCCCACATTTGAACTATAACTGTCTGTGTTCTGTCCGAATATATCCACTGTGTGGAATTAAGTCATTAAGTCGACCAAATATATTTCTATACATATATTTTCTATACGTTTCTCAAAAAAGTATGTCTCTCTAATTGTTCAATCTATAGCCCTAACACTAAAGGCAATAACTGTTCATTCTTGTGTCAGGGCCACACCGCCATGGGCAAAGAGCATGACCGTGGCTCTCACAGCCTGATTCACTATTATTTGTTGGGTTCCTATAATTATATCATTCAAAAGATTAATGTCATTGTTTCCATAATTATTATTTGCTACCTTATCTTCTAAGGTAGTCTAACTCAACAATGAAGCCTATCCTTTTGTAACCCCTCAAACGAAAAAAAAACACTTTAGCACTTCTGCTTGGGGCATAATATCTCTACATCGGTGACTGCTGGTTCTGATGGTAGCTGATATGTGTGTACAAAAATGTTTACTCAATACAAGATGCAGCTTGAGATCAAAAATGTATGTTTGTCTGTCTAATTATGCAAACAAAAGAGATTTGCCGCGCAAATAAAAATGATGTATAGGAAAAGGAAGTAAACGCATCAAAGAAATATGTCAGCACACCACTCCCAAATAAAGCATATTAAATACATGAAATTTCATGAAAATAACATAACATGGGGGTCCTTGCGGGGTTTTGTCTACGCACGCCTGTACCCTCCAAGCGCTGGAAGACGCAGTTTTGTTTGTTGACTCCATATGGAGCGAGTACCAAGTTGAACAGGCATGACTAACGTTGCGGCAGCACAGGTGTGAATGATGGCACTAAAGAGAAGAAGATGAATATTTAGAAAATTCAAGATGACAGCAGGGATTGTTGAGCATCGTTGTTAGCGTTTCACTTTCACGCTCTCTCTTACCCTTTTTTTTTGTTATTTCAAGAATTTAAGACAAACATCAGTTTCATCAGAGGAATACAGTAATTCTTTGTGGTTTTGACAAATAACACCTAGGTTTGAGCTTTTTCAAAGACGCTTGCGTCTGACAATAAGGAGGCCCAGTGTGTTTAGACGACTGGTTTAGATTTCAGGGAGATTTTAAGCTTTCATGAAGCAATCTGAGATTGTCACACTCAAACAGATGCTCCAATCAGAGGTATGGGTTTCATTAAGACACGGGGAGGAGAAATCGCCTCATTTTGAATGATATTCTGATTTAAAAGGCGCCAGCGTGTCTCCTTTAATTGGAGTGGCATCATTGTCGGCTTGATGGCTAACTATGCCTGCTGATGGTTCAGCATTGGAAGGAAGAATAAAAAGGACCACAGAGACATTGTGTTTTTAATTCTAAAGGAGCTTGGATCGTTACAATATGATCTATGGTAAGCAAACTTGCAAAAGATTTGTCGTCAAATGCTCTATATCAAGTGAGCTTATGCACTGGGAATCCACCTCCAATTAGTATTGGTTTTGGAAGGCCTCATGACAACATGTAGCAGATAGATATTAAGTTGACGGGGGCAATGTAATGTTTTGTGTTTTGCCCTGATCCATCCATCAGATACATCTCTATGGACCACAGGTACTGACAGTGGGCAAATGGAAATATCTAGTTCCCAATGCCAGCATGAAGTTTGAGTAGTTTGGAAACCTGCACACTGCCCTCACTCACACACACACACACACACACAACACACACACACACACGCACACACACACACACACACACACACACACACACACACACACACACACACACACACACACACACACACACACACACACACACACACACACACACACACACACCACACACACACACACACACACACACACACACACACACTACACACACACATGCACCCCACTGAACCATTCAAATTATAGGACAGCCATTCCTGTTACATGTGCAAACACGTTTGTCCTCTGGAAAAATGTAGTCCTACTTAGTCTGTACTTCAAATTGCTTGGAGCTCAGGAGATGGGTGAAAATAGATTGAATCCTTATAACTACCACATGAATATGGATGGCGATGCCTCCCAGGCATCCATGTGGCCTTGGATCATAAAAATTCCCAATGCTAAATTATTAAGTCATTTGAATGGTGACCTTGTGGGGGGAAGTCCAGTAAATCTGGGAAAAAAATCAACCAATAGACCACGATGTCATTTAATATTCAAAGACAAAAGGAGTATGCCATAGAAGGAACAGAATAACACTATTTTTTCATCTATTCTTTTTCTTTGTAGGAGTTTAGCCGAGCCAGTGGTACTTTTCCTTATTGTGATATATTTATTGTGAGCCTTTTTCATATGTTTCATATATTAAGCAATTATGACACACAACGTTTATGTAATTGTACATTAGCCATAGACATTATGAAGATGGATGCATATTATTTGGAATGTGGTCGTAAGTTTTTCCGAAAACAATATTGTCGGAAATTGATTCTAATAATGACGCCATGGGTATTTCTCTGTGCTTCCCAGTGGCTATGGGTTCCTTACAAACACATCATAAGACGGTTTGTGAATTATAAAACACAGCACTTCTTCATAACTAACCTAAATAATAATGCACGCAAAGATGTTTTCGCAAAAGACAAATTGGTAAAGCCTTTGAAAATGTTCGACCCATGGTGGGCTTATATTTGTAAATTCAGTTCTGCATGACCTTAAGCTCCACTTACAGTATTTATAAAACACAAGCTGACGCATGAACTTTGTTAAATTGGTATTCAAGTTCCATAAACCTTAAATGTCCCACGCTACTGCATCATATATTTTACTGGACTTGTTGATTGAAATTAACATTGAAATGAGAGCATTTTAATTTTACTTTCAGAAAACATATTTTATGAATTTTTTTTCTTCGATTCGCTCATTTTACCCCATTTGCTAAATAGGAGTATTGTAGTTGCCATTTGGGATTAGTTAAAATTCTGGTCAAACGATGTTACTACACATTTAAGGATGACAACTAAAGGCTCTCTTTTTCAGGGAGTCCTAGCATTTGTTTGTCTGTGTTGCAATAACAGTTGTGACCTTTTTGGAAATGTAGAGCCACTGTAAGGAGATTTAGGTAAGAAGAAAGACTGTATTTCTTAATGAATATCAAGTGTCCTCATGCTTCTAAGATCCAGCAATGACACTTGAAATATAAATCCACAACAGAAATCCCCAAAAATGTGCATCCACCTTTCCCCAATAAAACCAAAGTCCCTGCAGCTGCATGTTAGTGATTGGTAGTTCTACACAATAAGAAAAAACATATCCTGCTCAACTTGCTGCTGAAAAGAGCATGTTTTGATTTAAATGGATATGTTGGCCAGCAACAAATACCTTTGGCGGTGACCAATCCCTTCAACCCAATGAAAAATACTCACTAACACTGTGGAGTGGTAGGTGGGCTTTGCACTTGTTATTTCTTAATTGATTGGGTTGTGATCGGTGGGCAGGACATGGGCTTCAGCGAGCAAACTACCTCTTATCCCGATGAAAGTGCGGCTGGTTGACACAATTGCCTTGCTGAAAGGATATTTACAACGCCATCGAATGGACTGAAATGGGCTTTTGCAGCTGCAAAAAGAAATATATTCACTGGATCTTGGCACATCCATCCAGGTTAAGTATAAAATGACACAAAGCTACATTTATATAAAAAAATATTATGCTTTCTAATGTTCTCGTATATCTTATTGATCGTTGTGTATCCTGTGACTGCGACTGTGAAAGAGCTAGGAATGACCTCAAGGCGTGTTTCTGAGGTTTACGGTCTCCTTGCAACCATGAGGCCAAGTACGGCTCTGTGGTCTCAGGCCATAGCCGCCTCTCACCTTTCCATTGTGCTCTTAAGAGTCAGGAGAACCTTTTCATGCCGTTACAGTATTCAGCCATGACATATCACTATATTCCTCTACAGAAGGCAGCTCCTCTTCTTCTAACACAGAGGGCTGCAGCAAGCATTGCCGCAGTATGCTATGCGTTATAAAACATAACTATAGCATTGGATCAAACTGGCTTTATTGGCCAATTGAATATATTTCTTTTTTATTCAATGCTTTTTGTGGGACTCCCATTAGGGCTGTTTGCCCTGGTGAGGGGGCCGACGTGCCTGAGGTCCTGATATGCCCACAGCTTTTAATTGTGCCCAGGTTTCTCTGGAAGGTAATGTTGCGAATGCATGTTTTACTTTTTATTTTTTCCATTCTGTGTTTACTGAGGCATGGTGCAGAGGGAGAACAACGATTGAACTGTCCACCCCCGACCACGTTTTTTCGGAGGGTTTGCTGCCACGGTGGCTGGCCAGGTGAGGGATGGGAGCGCGATACGGGAGGGAATGGGAGGCCCTTACTGAGCCACTGGCAACAACTCCTCTTGGCAATGGTTGCCATGGATTTGACCTTTAATCTTTAATCTTTTTTTTCAGAACACACACTAACATGTGGTGCCACACCCACACACATTCACACAAACATGCACCCACTCATGTACACCAAGACACATACACACACACACACACACACACACACACACACACACACACACACACACACACACACACACACACACACACGCACACGCATATGCACACGCACACGCACACACACAAGCACACACACACACACACACACACACATAGACACACAGAAACCAAGATGAGTGTTGAAGAAAAGAAAACAAGCTGCAGTGCAGAGTGGTTTGATGTCAGAATAGGCCCAACGATGTCAAGTTTGGAAGAAATTGATGACCACATAAGCAACCTCATCAGCCCCCAACACCCATCAGAAGACTGCCCACCCCGCCCCCCCCGCCCCCCGGCCAGAATTGGCTAGCCTGCTCCTGATCCAGTGACAGTGGAGATACTGTTAGTGGGCTTTTTCTCCTCGTGCTCTTTTTAACTTACGATTAGGATTGTACTATTGATAATGCAATCCCCTGTGTGTGTGTGTGTGTGTGTGTGTGTGTGTGTGTGTGTGTGTGTGTGTGTGTGTGTGTGTGTGTGTGTGTGTGTGTGTGTGTGTGTGTGTGTGTGTGTGTGTGTGTGTGTGTGTGTGTGTGTGTGTGTGTGTGTGTGTGTGTGTGTGTGTATCTGTTCATGCATAAACACAGATTGCACTGACCACAGGTTGTTTTGAACATTTGATCATGGACACAATACTTGGCTAGAAGTTGAATGTTTGCTTCTTTGTAGGTTTTATTATTATTTTAATCCACATTATCACAATCTATTCCCAAAGCTGTTATTACTATGCCAGTATGAATTGTATTATGTTGTTTTTTTCAGGCGTTCCCACTTTTATGCATTGCCTCTTTCAAATGCTCCATCCCTGGCTGACCGAGAAATGACATCCATTCATGTTTGGGAATCTCTAAAAGAATCAGGCATCAGTATGATAGCCGCGTTTCACTCTCACAGCGTATTCAGAAGAAGAAGAAGACGAGAAGAGATGACAGAGAAAGGATTTAGTGGCTAATAAGCCCAGCAGGGGTTCAAACAACGGAATGAGCCGGGACACGAACCGACCAAGGGAATCAACTAAATAATAAATAATAGCTATCAACGACAAAAAGTGGAGCTGATTGGTGATGTTGATTGCAGATGTAGGCTTTGTCAGAGACGAATCGTTGCAGATCTCTTCACAGACAGTTCTCCTGCCAGGAGGAGGAGGGGAGTGTGTGTGTGTGTGTGTGTGTGTGTGTGTGTGTGTGTGTGTGTGTGTGTGTGTGTGTGTGTGTGTGTGTGTGTGTGTGTGTGTGTGTGTGTGTGTGTGTGTGTGTGTGTGTGTGTGTGTGTGGTTTGTGTGTGTTGTATGTGTGTGTGTGGGGGGGGGGGAGTTGGGGGGACGACGACACACGACTGGTGGAGAGCCCCATTATATTCTCTTTCTTTTATATAGATCTTTTTTCTCCTTCTGCTCTCCATGCCTCCCAGCTGAGAGCGTTTTGGTCGGGTCAGAGCCAGGGCCTGGAGAGAGAACCACTGCCTCTCTCCACATCACACTCACTCACTGCAACACATGAAGGGAGCGGCAGCACACCTATTCTGCAGCGCCAAAGACAATCCATTCCCCTTCGCTCAGTCCGCCCAATACAGTAAGGTCATAGAACGACGGGACGTAAAGATTACGGCTTACAATATAGCGGTATAGATTAAAGGTTCTACATGTTTACGGCGATTGCTTGTTTGATCCGGAGGTATCGGTTCAGATTCTTCCGCCTATACATGCCATGCATAACTAAAAAGGACACTATTATTTTCTTGAAATCATATCGACATTATCTACCGAGGTTTAAGCCCAGCAATAACCGCATTCGTCCACTTTCTGTCTTTTGATTGACGGTGTGAGCGTGCTCTTGGTCAGGAGTGGAGAGGAGGGGCTTGTGAACTCTCGCCCTGTTCAAGACTCGCAGGGTAGGGGGGGGGGGGGGGGGGGGGGGCGAGGGGGGCGGAGGACAGAGCTGTGAGAGAGAGGGAGGAGATTTGAGGAGATTTGAGGTGAATGCGGCATCAAAACCACCCATACATCATCATTATCTTGAAGCGGCCTGCGGAAAAAAAAAAAAGAGAGGGGGCCTGTTCTGTGACAACGATATCACTTCACAAACGACCCGATAACATAGCAGAGGAATCACTGCGGTGAAAACACTCAATATGGCTGTGCGTGCGTGCGTGCGTGCGTGCGTGCGTGCGTTGGCGTGCGTGCGTGCGTGCGTGCGTGCGTGCGTGCGTGCATGCGTGCGTGCGTGCGTGCGTGCATGCATGCAAAAGAGAGAGAGAGAGAGAGTGTAATAGAAAGAGAGTAAAAGATAAGGATAGAGAGAGGAATTTTTAGAGAGTGCGCACACACATATAAATGTGTGTGTATCTACGTGTGTGTGTGTGTGTGTGTGGGCTTGCATCTGTGTCTGATTGTATGTGGATTTTCTGCACTTTTTTTCAGACATCTACGGCTGGAATTAAAAGTGCAAAAACGTTGACTGAGGTGAAATAATCCCGTCATTCTGATTTACAATCGTTTATAAAACACAATTAGCGTGGGGTCATTGGTCACCTGATGGCATGACATAGTTTTATCCCGCAATTTTAAATCGGTTAGAGCACAAGAGAATAGAAAATAATGCCCAAATCAAAGCTGCCATGGCATGTCATCTTGTAAAATTGCTTTCCCCCACCCCCTTCCGTCTCATTTGTCGGGGTCATATATCCCATTCATCACACTGGTACCTCCTGGCACTTTGCTCCATTACTAAGCAAGGCCAACGTATGGACAGATAGAAAGATTTCATTCCATAGTTCAACCTTGTTCAATTGTGAAGCCAAACGATCAGCTGTGTTCCTATTTCAATTAGCAGGTCCCTCCCTATCTCTGCTGCGTTACGATTGAACCTCAAACGTTTTGAGCCAGCAAGCCGCTAAGCTAAATTAAGATAAGTTTAAGCAAGCCTGTTATGCAATGCATCCATTGCAATAAACAAAACGGGGAAAAATATGGATGTAGCTTATGTTTCACATTGGTTAACACACAATTAAACATTAGACCAGCATTAGATTTCTAATTTTGGGACAGCCATTACTTGAGATGTTTTGCGAGCGGCAGCGAAAGCAATCCACATTCGGGACATTGAGGGCGGGACTGCATGGGCGACTCGCAGTAATCCATGGCCGAAGCCATTCCTATTCAGTCCTTAATCACTTTTTTGTGAAACTAAACTGTCAAACGGGACCTCTCAAAATAAATAATTGGAAAGGAATATGCCATTGATTGATTTCGAGCCGAAAGAAGAAAGAAAATAATTAAATCACTATTTTCCATTGACTTAGAATGGTGACTGGGCCTTTTGTGCATCCAGCCAACACGAGCCTCCTATCGGCAGTGAGATGAACTCCCTGTTAGTCGCTTCCGGAAAGGCCTCCCAAACAGCCAGTCATGGCTGCTGCTTGAGGATAACAGATGGGTAAAAAATAGGAGGATTGATAGCTTTGGTAACATTACTATGACTACTATTTCAACTACCATCGCTCCGGAAGAGAAACCACAAGATTAATAGGCAACTCTGCGTGGATTTACCCAGAGTTGGTCATAGCAACTTAGAGCATGCATGCAGTAGCAACAACTCAACTCTAACAATTCACAACGAGCCTATGTTTCAAAGCAGAGCACATATCCATGTGCACAAACTGCCGTTATACCTGCAGTTATATCGACTTTCTGACAGTTTCTCCTGCAAACAGTCGACGCCGGACCAACGTTTGCTTGTGTGTCTGTGTGTGCCCGTTGAGGAGTGTCGCGACCAGACACACACACACACACACACACACACACACACACACACACACACACACACACACACACACGGACACACATACACACACACACACACACGCGCACGGACACACACGGACACACACACACACACACACACACGCACTCACACACACACACACACACACACACACACACACACACACACACACACACACACACACACACACACACACACACACACACACACACACACACACACACACACACACACACACACACACACACACACACACACGTACACACACAAAGACTCCAAAGTGAAATGTGTCAACAACAGTTGTGGCATTTCTTTCTCCCCCTCACACCTTCCCTATGGAACATGTTTCTCCCACCTGAAGAACATTATAGGTGCTAAAGGGTGCTCTCTCTCATTGAGGGAGAATGCTCCCTCAAAGAGAGGGAGCAGTACACTGCTTACACAGTGTGCCTGCTGCTCAGTGTACCTGCTGCTCTGGAACAATGTCATGAAATCGTCCATCAGCCCGCCGCCCAGGGCTGCATTTATCCAGCCATAAGTTAGCCCTGGCTTCCTTATCATGCTAGTGATGCTAATGTGTATGTGTGTATGTGCGGGGGGGGGGGGGGGGGGCTTATGATATTAGCTATCAGCTATAATGACTAATAGTTAAATTTGCCACTCATGGATCGTTGAGATATTGGTTGTTGGCTCATCATTGAATAGAACAGTAACTTTTTGCAGGCCAACTCACCAACAGATGTGATATGGTTATTAGCTTTCATCACTGACTTACAGTTATATTATTTTTGTTAAACTAACATTCATCCGTTAGTGACTCACCCTACTGGGTAAAGGGAAATTACCTAGCCTCTGTTTACTGTATTTTTTTTTTAGTGTTGAGATGTTGCCAAAAATGTGTTTGTCCTTTGAACATTTTAAAAATAAGTTTCGATTAAACCAGCAGAGAGGATTAGCTCATTTGTAGAATAATCCTGCATTTTGTAGTGACATTTTTCAAAATTCTTGATGGCACGCTTAAATACATCTTGTGATTAAATGTGATTATTCACAAGGAGTATACAACTTAAAAATCATTTCAATAAAAAAAGGAAATTATCACTTGCCATCGTTATCTGAAGGCCCAAAATTATTAAGAAAAATAGCTTGTAAAGCAAAGGTGTGTTTGAAATGAAACAGAGAGAAACAGCATGTTGGATTCATGACCTTCATAATTCCATAATTCTATTCATTTTCTTTGGTATATTTCCCATGAAAGGTTGAATATATTACTGCCAATGACTATATACTGGTGACCAGGGAGAACTCTGCCATCGTCCGAGCTTGCCACACGTTCATGACACGCCCCCACAATTATCCCCACAGACACACATGCGCTTACACACACACACACACACACACGCACGCACGCACGCACGCACACACACACACACACACACACACACACACACACACACACACACACACACACACACACACACACACACACACACACACACACACACACACACACACACACACACACACACACACACACACACACACATGCGTATGAACCCACAAACGGGCGGATGGGTCCACAGGCACACTGCAAGGGGAGGTTAGCATAAGCAGGGAGGTAATTTATTCGGAATGGCTTTTTGAGCATGATCCATCTTAACGGCCCTTGCGTGCCAGCTGTTGCCGTGGGAACAGTTTGAGGTGTGACTGAGCATCGGTTAGGGTTCTGCCGGGATGCGTCGCTGAGTGAGAGGCAGGCTAGACAAGGGGGATTCATCAGGAAACAAGGGAACAGATAAGCTAGGGTGTTGTGCTATCAGCCAGCCAACACGGGGCCGACCCAACGGCTTCAACGTCCTGGTGGCGTATCTCCCCAGAAAGGATTTGCACACGTTTCTCTGCACCAAACACCATTATTTATCCACAGATACGTGCCTTTGCATAAGAGGAAGAATGAATGAACTACCCCTGCAGGGCCTGGCGTGAATGGTCAGGCAGAGTGGGAGAAAGTCAACCAAAACTGTGGGAGAAACCATGTCTTCGACAGGCTAAGCAAATAATATATATCGCTTGGTAGTGTGTTTAGAAAATGGGTATTTTTCTTTCAATCTATTATATCGCTTTTGTTCCTTACAATTTGTGGCCTTGACATTTATGGTGTTTCTAGCAAGGGTTTTTTTTGGGGGGGAGGGAGTGAGGGAGGGGGTTGGGGAATGGGTGAGGTAACGGTCAGAGCTTCATTGCCGACCCATCACCAGCAGTTTGACATGTGCTTCCCTTGATGTTCAATCCCAGTGCTGTACTCTGCACTGATGAATGAGAACAACACAGCCTGACCATCAATGGAGCCACGGTCAGTACAAAGAATATGATTACCAGCGGAGCCTAATTATTTACCCTTTTACCAACACTCCCCCCACACCTCTCTCCCCAATGGCCATGCACTCCCAACTTCAGAAGCAGCCCACTACCTTTGTCCTGGCTAATAGCGGATCTCCGAACAGCATGAGGGCAAAGCACTGGTTACATTTACTGAACAAGAAAAAAAGAGGAATATGTGTATGGGGGTGGTGCCAAAGTCGATTACTACTTGTAAATCTAGATCTACTGCAGGGAATACTTAGTCCTACTTTGGGCCCTATCTTGCATCCGGCGCAATTGACTTAAAGGGTAATTCCGGTGTAAAATGGATTTTGGATATCTTTTGTATGATAACGAGTTGAAACGTTCGTTTTGGAGCACAAAAAACGCATATAGACGCTTTCTTCAGTTGCCTGTTTTTAGCCGATTCAATCAAAACGCTATAAACTAACAAAGGGGGCAGTGGTTATGGTGAAAACTAAATCGCTATTTTAAACCACTTAAAAGGCTAGAAGTAGCCCGACACTTCTTTGGTAGTATAATAAGGATCTTAACATATAAAACGAGGGATTGAGAATTTTGTAAGTATACAGATTGTTTATTAAAAAGGAAATTTTATGCACACAATACCATCAGTAGATCACCCGTCAACGCCACTTTGTTTTTAATACTCGATAAGAAGATTGGCGAACACGGAGCTTGCGTGTTGCTGACGGATGTCACAATCTCTGTGTTCGTCAATCTACCTATAGAGTCTTTTAAGTGGATTAAAATAGAGATTTCATTTTTACCATAACCGCTGCCCCCTTCGTTACTTTCCCCACCTTGGGAAAGAACAGCTGATGCAGCGGTAATAAGTTGTACTTTTAAATCAATGCATCTGCAAATACCGTACAGCAAAGACATATTTTCTTGACACAGACATCGTGTAAATGCCCATAAATTTTAGGATTGATGAGTATTTGATAGTGAGAAAACATTGTTTTACCACGAGTGAGTGTTAAAAAGAATGAATGAATGCGGGTGCGCGTGCGTGTATGTGTAACACACACGCGCGCGCGGGTAGAGTAGCTGCAATTTGAAATTCAGTCTCATCGGAGACTGCAGACGTGCTATTTAAACTTTATATCAACTCGTCAGATTCAAATGCGCTCATGGCTCTTAAAGGGGATGGGAGCTGGCACTCTTATTGGTTTATTGCACGTTATGCCCAAACCACACCTACGGGTAATTAGGCTACTTCAGACCTGAACCCTTTTTAGATATGCGCTGGGTGCAAGAGTCATTTTTCGTGCCGGTAAACTAGCGATATCGCCGTAGAACCACCTGTAAGGATATCCTGCGAGACACTAGTATGTGCCTAACAGGCCACCATAGCTGGAGACTGTGACGTAGCGAAATGTTTAATAAAGTAAGTTGAATACTTACCAGCTAAGATGTCAGTCGCATATTATTACATGGTACCAGGAGTAAAAGTATTAAATAGTTAATGTCTGTGTGAGAAAGAGGGAATGGATGTCATAAAACCACCAGAACCATTGAAGCTCAAGGGAAATATTGATTATGCTTGGAAACAGTTTAAACAGGCGTTAAAACTTTATTTGACTGCAACTGGCGCCAACGACAAGAGCGGTGAGAGGAAAGTAGCATTGTTACTTATGATAGCAGGGGCACAAGCAATTGAAATTTTCAATACGTTTGAGGTTGCAGATGGAGATGAAAAGAAGCTAAGCAATGTTCTGGAACAGTTTGATGCATACTGTAGTCCGAAGAAGAATGAAGTATACGAGAGACATGTTTTTCATTGCCGCGTACAGCAGCAAGATGAATCGTTTGAAACATCGCTTCAGGCAATGCCTGAATATGGGAAAGTTTGCTCGAATTGCAGGGGAAAAAATCATTTTGCAAAAGTGTTTTTATCTGCTAGTGAAAAGAAACAAATTAATATGATGGAAGAGAGCGAAGGCTATGATGAGGATGACATATTCTATACTGAAACTGTCACTGTGGATAATGAGGCCACTTCAACGTTGGAAGTTAGTGTGAACACAATAAATGCCGACAAGTGGATTGTGCCACTTACAGTGAATGGCACAGAGATTCACATGAAACTTGACACAGGAGCTATGGCAAATCTTATCACGTTGAAAGACTTCAAAGCTCTGCACCACAAGCCGGTCATAAAAAACACAAAAGTGGGATTGAGAGCTTACAATGGACAAATGATTGAAACACAGGGTGTCTGCAGGTTACAAGTCCAGAATAAGCACATCAAGAGAAAGCTACCATTTGTGATAGTGCCAAAATGGAAGGACTCCCTACTGGGAGATCAAGCTTGTGAGAAAATGGGACTAAGCGTGTTCTAAACATTGCCAAGACAGAGAGAAAAGTACAGTCACCACAGCGGAAAAATACAAGAGTCACCACATCACAAGCAGAAAGCT
This sequence comes from Melanogrammus aeglefinus, assembly GCA_900291075.1. NCBI lineage: Eukaryota > Metazoa > Chordata > Actinopteri > Gadiformes > Gadidae > Melanogrammus > Melanogrammus aeglefinus. The sequence continues at coordinate 281,764 of OLKM01000476.1, read as the reverse complement.
GGGAAGCGCAGTATCCAAACATTTTTGATGGCATAGGGGTGCTGCTGTTCACATACAGCATTAAACTAAAGGATAATGCTAGACCTGTGGTGCATGCTCCACGTCGAATTCCGGTTCCACTGAGACAAGACCTTTGCAAAGAACTGGACATAATAGTGTCATTAAATGTCATTCAATCCACCAAGGGAGCCACAGAGTGGGTGAACTCAATGGTCTGCGTAAGAAAGCCTTATGGTGCTCTTAGAATATGCATGGACCCAAAAGACCTCAATGAAAACATCCTCAGAGAACAATATCGAATTCCCAAGAGGGAAGAGATCCTGAGTGAAATGGCTGGGGCACAGTGGTTCACAAAGCTTGATGCGTCACATGGATGCATCCTTTGGGCGCTACAGTTATCAGACTCCCCTTTGGTATTTCCTCAGCACCAGAAATTGTTCACTGTGCAATGGATAATGTGTTTGAAGGACTTGAGGGGGTCAGTGTTTATATTTATGATGTCATAATATGGGTGGAGACCCCAGGACAGCTCAACAGCAGAGTGCACTGTGCGCTCCAGAGAGTCCACAAGTACGGGCTCAGATTGAACAAGGAGAAATTTCAGTTCAGCACACAAGAAGTCACATTTCTTGAGGATCGACTGACACCGGCAGTAGTACAGCCGGACATGAACAAAATCAAAGCAGTGAAGGACATGCCCCAGCCAACAGACAAAAAGGCGGTACAAAGAGCATTAGGGATGGTGAACTACATGGGAAGATTCATGCCTATTCTGGCCGCAAAGACTGTTCCACTTCGGAGAGAGAGAGTATCTACTGATGATCGACTACTATTCCAACTCTCCTGAGATGGCTCTGCTCACGAGCACAACAGCAACGGGAGTAGTTAAGCATATGAAGTCCAGCTTTGCACAACATGGCATTCCAGGAACTGTCATCTCGGACAATGGGCCTAAGAATGCCAGTCAGGAGTTCAAGCAGTTTGCCAGAGAGTATGGATTTGAACACGTCACAGTAAGCCCACACTTCCCACAGGCAAATGGCAAGGCTGAGAAGGGTGTTCAAATAGTGAAAAGTCTTCTGACAAAGGAAACAGAGAATGGTTAGGATCCTTATTTAGCTCTGCTCGCTTATAGAGCAGCACCTCTGGCATGCGGGAAGTCTCCGGCTGAACTGCTCATGGAGAGACGACTACAGACACAGATCCCAACAGTGAAGAAACAAGTCTCCACACCTGTGCTGGAGGCCATGAAAAAACTACAGAAAAAACAAAAGAGATACTTTGATCGCAGAGCAAAAGCAATGCAACCTCTGCAGGCGGGCTTCAGAGTCAAAGTTTTCAACACAGAAAGACAGAAATGGCAATGAAGTGGCTCCGAGGTCCTACGCTGTCCAGATGGACACCGGGGCTGTGGTCAGACGAAACAGGTTGCAGCTACTCAAAACACAGGCCAGCAATGCAGTTCCTTCAATAGAGAAGCACAGGGACAAACATGCACAGCAGGGAACAGTAACAGACATCAGCCAGTGGTTTTAGAGGAGAATTCACTTGTCATGACAGAGCCAGAGGCAGCTCCAGAGAGACGGTCAGAGCGCACTAGAAAAGCCCCTGACAGACTTGATCTATAGCAGAAATCTGTAAGCTCATTATTACACAGTTGAGCTACAATAAGTTTATTGTTAAAAGGAAATGATCAGTTAAAAGAGTTAACATCAGGTAATGTGTTGAGCCTTAGTTTATACCAGGTAATGTGCAGCTTTATTGTTGAGTCATGTTCTTATGCTCATGTTAGGCTTAAGTAATAGTGACACAGTCTGTTTGTTATGAGGCAGTGGTAAAGACCGTCCTCCTACTGTGTGCTAAGTACTGGCAAACTCTCAATTATAATTGATTTACTTTATGTTTAAAGAGTTCACAGTGATTCTGTTTTTGTTTACTGTATAAGGGAGATGTAAGGATATCCTGCGAGACACTAGTATGTTCCTAAGAGGCCACCGTAACTGGAGACTGTGACAAAACGAAATGTTTTAAGTAAAGTTAGTTCAATACTTACCAGCTAAGATGTCAGTCGCATATTATTACACCGCCCACAAAGCTACTTGCGCTTGGCGCTTCTTACTTGCGTTTCAGACCGTTAAAATAGGGCCCTTTATGTTTGAGGTAAAATATAAACAGCAACATGCATGGACACTGCATTCCCACTGTGAATGCTAGAAGAGAAGGTTTCATGAATTCATCACTGCCCGGTATAACGTCTAAAAGCGGTTTGTGAAGCTGATGCGCTTCCCGTGCTGCTAGGTCCATTTACAGGATGAGAGCTTCCAGTGGGTCCATATTTGGATGTTCATTGAATACTGAATCAATCAGCGAAAATACTGAAGTGTTGGTCGCATTCATTGATGGGAAAATAAGTCATGAGGGTTCCGCCTTGCATGTTCAACATTTATTCACAGAGCTGTTGCTGATCTCAGCCATTTCCGCTACATTCCCAACACGATTCTATAAACAAACCATTTAACAGGGCTCCAGACTTATTTTTTTCTCTAGGAGCACTGTGGCCCCTAACTGAAAATTTTATGCGAAATTTAAGGGGCACACACCGTTAATCAACATGACAACCAAATATTCACAATTCTACTAATTTTCACTGTAGTCCTACGTATTACTAATAACTATTTTGATAATAGATGCAGAAATTACAATGTGCTGTTTCAAATTCAGTGTCACATTTTATTGTGATTCTCATCTATCCCATCGGTTTCCAGGTTTGAGCATGCATGCGTTCGACAAGTACGGAAGCAACAGTTTCACGGGAGTGCGCCCACTTGTCGTGCCGCTTGACAGGACGCTGAGCCTCCTTTCTGCCCGCTCGCCTTCCCATTGAGAATGCATTATCAGACCCGACAAACGCCTCCCGTGTGAAAAGCCCTTTGTGGCACCTGGAGCAGAGTCCTGCACTGGTTCGGGAGACCCACACAATTTGGATGAAACCAGTCGGGTTGGACGCCTGAAGAGCGTGGGTCAGGAGCGGGTTTTGCGATTGCGAGACTTCACCAGTGCTGGTTATGTTAATCAGGAACGGAGAAGTCAACTAAAACCGTCAACTGTGGATGATGTGCTTCTTTTGCACAACAATCTAAAGCACCAAGCCAAACACCAGATAGTGTAATTCCCATCTAATGTTTCTAATTTTCCATCGGGTGCGGGTCGAGTGTCGATATCAATTTATAGCAGGTCTGGTCGGGCTACTGTCGGAACACGGGTCGGATGCGGTTTGAAGTATTGCGGGTAGGAGCGGGGGAGGGGTTTGTAAAATAAGACTAGCCGAAGGTCGAAGGTCGGAAGAACGAGGCAACAGTTTGCTTGCTCATTGTAAACGCATGTAGCGTTTACAATGTAGACGTATATGCGCGCTCATAATCTCTAGGACCCTCCACCTCGACACATTAACCTTACAGTGGCCATTCCCTATCCTTTATACACTTGTTGGCCTGCTAAAGATTCTAGATTCATTGACGCGCTCCTTCCACGTTCAACGGGTAAAAAAAGAAAGGGCAAATTTACTTGCTCGCACATTCGCGACCAGATGGAAAATTCGGTCGCGCACTCTCAAATTCTGGTCGCTAAATGCGACCATTTGGTCGCAGTCTGGAGCCCTGATTTAAACAAGTCAATTTCGAGAACTTTGTATTTGTTAGATTTTTTTTTGCAGCAGGCGATATGATAATCATTTAGGTTTGTTTAGAGCTCAGCTGGAAAACACCTTATGTATTCAATCACAGAGAGGACGGCATGGAAAAGCAATTAACTCCGCCAGGTTCAACAAATTATATTCACTGTGCAAAATTTGCTGGAGCTAGCCCTTTGACAAGGTTTGTGTGTTTGCGTGAGCTAATGTAAGTGTGAATGTGTGCATACATCAATTTTGATGCATGTGTGAATGAGTGTGTGTGTATGTGTGTGAGTTTATGCAGTGTATTCTGCATGCATCTACGTGGGAAATAATGTGGGTCTGCGTACATGTAGGACTATGTGTGAATTTCAGTGTGCGTGCATGTACGTACGTGTTGATGTGCGTGTGTGTGTGTGTATGTGTGTGTCTGTGTGTGTGTGTGTGTGTGTGTGTGTGTGTGTGTGTGTGTGTGTGTGTGTGTGTGTGTGTGTGTGTGTGTGTGTGTGTGTGTGTGTGTGTGTGTGTGCGTGCACTTGCCCATGTGAGCGGCGTCTAGGAGAGAGTGCCTTAGAAGACCGGTTATCGTTCAGACCTGTTAACCCCCCGTCACCCTTAAACTGCTCCCAGCATTCCCCTCACACATAGCATTTGACCCCTCCACACCCGGCACTACAAATAACACCCCAGCACACAGCATCAGCATCAGCATCATAGCATCGATACGGAGATGCTGGGACGAGGGTGTCGTTTCTTACACTTGGGGGGGGGGGGGGGGGGGGGAAGGGGCAGGACGCCTTCCTTCACAGTGCAGCTCTGAGTATGCTGCCTGCAGCATGCCACTGCCAGCACTAATCAGCTGGTCCCACTCTGCCACATAGTAATTACCTCTGGATAAAGGGCATCCCGGAGTGGCCCGACTCAAAGCCGGATGGAGATAATAGAAATAATGAATTGATGACGCAACAAGATATAAAGGCAAGATGGCTCTAGATACAGACGCAACAAAAAGTAAGTAAGATGTTTCAAAAAAAGGATATGTTTAAAAATGCATTGATGCCTGAAATACTTTAATATATTTTGTATTTTTTGTACAGTTCCGAAGCTTAGACCCTGGCTGCTCTTAATTCAGCAGGCCTCGCAATTGACCAGGATTGTGATTATTTAATCACATTTCATGATCAGAAAGTTGTACATGATGTGGTTTACGTCCCACCAGCTTTCACCCTGGGAAAGTGATTAAAGCTTGTTGCCAAGAGCCGGAAGCGCTAGTAAGTCAGTGCCAAGATAAATGATCTCCACAGTGCCTAAAGGAGTAAGATAAAGTACAAAATTGCAAATATTTTTTGATGTTGTGATTAAGCTCAAGGAAAGAGAATTACGGAACGTGAGTGATGAGCACTAGACAGGGGGCTTTTATCTTCAGGGAAAATAACATTACCTGGACTCAACGGAAATTGGGATATTTTCAAAGAACCTCAAAAAAGAATATTCTAGAAGTTTGACTTCTCAAACTTTTCTTTTGAAATTAAGGTTCTGATAAAAATTAAGCGAAGTGATCACAGAAACGGCTTGGAATTGTTCCAAGAGTTACTAGACCCTTAGGGTCGGCACTCAAACAAAACAAGTTATTACTTTGAACACCTGTTCCCGTTAACCCAGTGTTAAGAATTCTTGTCGTCATTCGGAGTGACTCTGCAAAAATTCTTCACACATTTCAATTTGAAATGTTACATGTTCTTTCCTGCTTACAAATGACTTCATTTGTTGTATGACCTTTAGGATGACTCATAAAAGTGTGCATCACTTTTTGCCTCCACTGTTTCAAAACAGAATATTTTGCATAGACCAAGGACAATATCATAAAGTTATGGGTAGAAAAACAATTTTGCTTCAGGTGGAGAACATGCTTGTTTTTTTTTTACTCAAGAAAGAGGATCTAGCAAAACCTATATGTGTACCATCTATAGAGAGTGATATATCGAATTGATTGAGACTTGCATTGCGTTAATATTCACAATAAACTGATTGTCACAATGACTTCATATCCCGTCAATGAGCAAACAAAGCCCACAATAAGCCTCATCCTGACGGCACATCGCTTCATGATGATAATAGGTTATTCCTTCAAATTAATTTTCCAGTTTAATATCATCCAAATGAGCTAAGAGGTAAAATTAGAGTCAAAGAGTCAGGTTCATCAAACCTGCTTTTATTCGCAATTAAAAAGAAGTGGTTTATTTTGGTTGAAAGAACATCTTGGCAGTGTGAAGTAGAGAAGTGTGATAAGAGAGGAGAGGCCTTGGTGTGTTTAGGGTGCAGGGACACCAGCTGAACAACTTGCATGTAATGAAGACCATACACCATAAACCAACACCATAACTGATTCAATCATTTGAGCTACCACCGCGTTGTTTTGGGCTTGGTTCTTTGGAAGGAAAATCGATGGAAGTAAAAAAATAACCCAAAATGAAAAAAAGAAACAAGACATTGGAAAATGCTAAAATAAAGTAAAAAAGTATCCGATTTTCGAATGTTGAATGTTTTTATTATATTACTATAGAACTCAATACTACATTATTAGTCCATTTGTTTTTGTATTCTTTTTTATTCCCACATTTTTTCTATGTCTTTTTATTTGCTAATGCATCTCTTCAGTTCTCATTCCGCTTGTGATTTAGCACATCAATCTCCAATCCTCTCGCAAATGATAGATTCCAGGGCAGCATGCCGACAAATACAGTGAGGCAATCCTGGGAGTAGTATAAATAAATAAACAGGCAAACTGCAAAGAAAAATAAATATATAATATATATAAATAAAATATAAAATATAAAGAAAAACTTGGTCTACATCTGTAGAGACCTGCCAAAACAATGCTTCTCCCAGAGTCCTTTCCCGGGATTCACTAGTGACTTCCCCAGCTACCTCTTCAGCCTCTCTCTCTCCCTCTCCGTGTGTCTCTCTCGCCCTATAAACAGTCTTACTTCACAGTAATGGCGTCCTAGGGGAGGAATAGGCTGCCAAGTCTGCGTCGCCAGATAGTCCATTCCTCGCAAAAGTCCCATCTTGTTGTAAATTCTCCCAGTGTTCTCTGAAGGATGATAAAATAGATGCATCGTATACAAGCCGTGGCATGGCAATAGGTATTTGAGTTACTACCCACAGTGCAGGATTGGGTGAGGGGATGGGTCTCTATGGGGTTAATTGATGGCTTTTGTTGCGTTACTTTTTAATTCACCAAAGCTCTGTTGTGACTGGTCTGTTAATTAAAACCAAGGAACACATTAGGGTCAAATGTTTAAAAAAAGTCAGTGTTTTTTTGTGTTTTTTTCTATTCAGTATTCTCCAATGCTTTTGGCTGGCTTCTTCTCCTTTTTCCTTGACAAAATTATCTCATGGAATACATAAATGCCTAGCACGGTATGTTTGTGTAGTAATGAAAAAACACCCGGCCACACCTGTTGAATGAATGTTACTGATGAAATGTTAACCGACTGTCCTTGTGTTTTGTATTGCCGCACGCTTTGGAAAACCGGTGCCTCACAGCTCATCTGTAAGGTGCCATGATCTGATATGTTGTCTTTAAAGAGTGAGCAACCATAGCTGTCAGTCACCACGTCTCCAAGGATACAAGCTCTTTGTATTGTAGTGTTTAGATTCAACAGAAGCCAGCCTGCTTGATCCGACAGACTGTGATGACAGCAGATGAAGGGATAAATGAATTATCATAATTTCTAAACACACACCAATGTACACTCTGCTAATCACCCAGGGATGCTATTTAATTAAATAATACAGAGGCTAAAAATAACTGGAAAATAAATAAATAAATAAATATATAATTATATATATTGTGATTATTCATGTCAATCAGATAGATTGTGCCCTAATCCTTTATTGTTGGCATATTTTAAAAATACCAATAAATATTCCAAAACACTTGGAATATTTTTTAAATACAACCTTCATATTTTACAGTGGATAGGTGTGTGTGTGACATCAAATATTAAATAAGTGAATCCCAGCCAATGACATGTTCTCTATTTTAACCGGGGCCCCTTGTTTTCTGAACACGTAATGGCATATCTCCTTCATTTAGGCTTCCCCCCCAGCCATGCAACACCGTTTGACAACTTCATTCTTAAACTGATGTCTGAAGCTCAGACTGAAGTGGCCTGCGTTGATAGATTATCTATTTTTTGATATCTTGCACGCTACTAGTTTCGGTATTCACTTTTAAAAGTCACACAGGTCATAGATCAACTTAATCATTCATCCAAGCATTCAATATTGAACAGGTCCAGACAAGCATTTTGGAAAGTACAATCCAGTGGGCCAATGAAGAAAACAATGGATCCTCAATCTGCATTTGTATTGCAAAATAAAATGTTCATACTAAAATGTCAGCATACTAGCCTTTTCCTCCAGGTGGACTTAAAAAAATAAAAAAATCACGTACATAATAGACAAGTACGTACAAAGTGAGGCAAATTGCTACAATTGGGCTTTAGATTAATTTTATTAATCCCATGTGGTAAATAAGGGAGTGTTCTGTATTTTGCCTTTTCTGTTTTTGCTTTACTCTTAAACCATAACTCATACAGCCTCAATATGGCTACAGAGACTCTGGGAATATATGAGTGCACATCTGTCTGTCTTTTCTTCAGGTTTGGCATCAACAGGGATGTTTCCCAAGATGTTTCAGGTGGTCCAGATGTGTTGGACTCACCCACTGGTTCACAGAAAGTTTCAGCCAATCAGGTGGAAGTTAAGGCCCAGTTCTTTTCAACTATCCCTGAGGGTAGACTCTGTTTCTCTGCAGCGATGTTGACAATGTTAGATGTAGAGTAATGATCTTTAAATAAATGGTTATGTCTAAAATGGGCTTGTTAACGCTATGTAATTATGTCATGGAAAGTTTTAAGGTCTATGAAACAGATATTGCTAAATATGGTAGATATAAATGACATCTTTATAAAAAAATAATAATAACAGTTGAAGTGTCTAACATTACACTAGAGTACAAACTCGTATAGTACTGCATACTGTGTTATTGGAAACCTTGCATTATATTACATACTTATTAATACAAAATGACACATTGAATTGAAAAAGACAAGTAAAAACTGTATTTAATCAACACAATTGTACACATTACAACCATCAGAAATGTGATTTTGTGAAGTCAAACATAATGTGACAAAAAATATGTTTATAAAAATCACACCGTATGAGCCTGACCAGATATTACAAGATTATGATTTCACACTCCAAATGTGCTATTATTACACGTCAAACATGGCTTCATTTCAGGAGGCATGTATGCCAGGATGACATCTATGCCAACATCTGACAACAGTTAACAGTAAGTTAAAATGCCGAACTCGAGTTAATGGTGTATCAATAATATATGTATGAATATATTGATAATAAATACCACATACATAATACATACCTTAATTCATTCTTTATTTTGACCCACTCATTTACAGTGTGGCCCATTATTATATATTTTTTTCAACAGGTCCGTCCAAACGGAACAACTCTATTTTGCCACTCGAAATGAGATATTGTTTTTGAACATGGGTTCAGCGTAGGTGGGATTTAGTCTTAATTGCCTGGCTGTGAGTTGTTTGTGGAGATGGGAGCTGAACATGTGCTCTGTCCGTGTGGCTCCATTAGCTTAATGGACCATTTGTTCCTCTGTTGTGCTGAGGTGTGCCCTGCTGACAAGGTCTCGTGGAAAACAACTTTATTTTGCTTGGAGGCTTTGGCCACAATAGGTGCATGCGACTGCCTCCTCTCCACTGCTGTCCTCAGGCACTCTAATGTATGTCTGCTGTACAGAAAGAAACCTGAAGAAAGTGGGGCGACAGTATAGGTCTGACTGATTAAAAAAAGTTTGCTGTACTGAGGCAACATGACGACATTGAACTTTGTCAGTGTTGTGATGGGATCGTTTTTTATTTTGTCATAAATGCATCTTGAAAATCTGCCATGGCTGTTACTTTTCTATTTTTCCACCGCTCAACACCGCTTAGGAGGAAATTTCAAACTGAGGAGTTACCTCCCTTGCATTAACCGTCCTTCCAGATTAAATTGAAATCCTGTATATTCAATCGTACTTGATTTACAGAGAACAACTCACAATATTGCCACTTTTCACTAAAACTGAGCTTCTAAATATAATTTGATAAGGCAAAAAGCAAAGGCTGTTTCCCCCCGAAGCGATAAGACAATATCCCCTTGAGGTCAGGCCTTGATCGGGTCCATCACCATCTATTATGTGCTTGGTGGATCTATTCTGTGGTCAGCCCTCCCACTTACATCAGCCATTATCCAAGTCTACAAGTCTCCTGGGGGTTTCATCCAGAGGTCATGCAGGCCGGTCGAGTGCCCGTGTCCATCCGGAGACGCCACTGGCCACAGGGACCTGACAGGTTGACCCCTCCTGGCGGTGATGTTGGATACCCTGGGACCGCTCTTCACCTCTCTGGCTGACCCCTTACCCGCTCCTGGGCCCTCGTCATCGTCTCCTAGGGCCCCCGAAAGCACAGATCTAAGAAGGTGCTTAGATCTGTCGCTGTCTTTTGGTTTCTTTGGTCCTGTTTTTGGTCGGACGTCCCGCGTCTTCTGTGCCTTGCCGTCAAGCAACCTTGTGCATCCGTTTAAAGAGCATTTTTGCTGAACTTACTTTGAGGATCTTAACCAAAATAGCTTGGAACAAACATCTAATTGCAAGGTCAATAAAGATACAAAGAAAGGTACTCCATGGATACATAATAAGTGTAACAGTATAACTTTTCGTTTTATACTCTCACCGATGTAGTTAATTATCTCTGCTATTTATGCCCTTTCCCATCAAGCGTTTAATAGAAATGGATACTATAACCAAACAGACAGATGCCTAGCCCTGCAACACTAATTTATTAGCTACAATTAACATAATGCCTGTCCAATTTGGTGTCACTCAATATGGAAATAATTGGACAGGATTCATAGTTTAAATGATGTGTCAATGGAGTCAATATCAGCCATGTTAATTCAATGTGCCACAAAATCCATTTACTTTCTCTTGGTTATACATGTATAGTAAATTGAAGAGATTACAACATCTAACACCAACTGCTGCTTCTCCTATCACATGTCTTTAGGAAGTGTTACTGTTGGCTTGGATGGGCTGTTGAAGGACCAGATTAGTTCATTGACTTAACGTATTTGCTCTCTTAAATTTAATTATCCTCTGCTTGTCTAGATGGATGGAATGCTTAGTTGGGGCGAGGCAGCAAAGATTGGATCAGACCAAATAGATTGCCATTGTCTGTGTAACCTCCATTTGCCTTGGAAATTAGTTGGAATCGTTGGAGTCTTCTTTCACTGCGTTCAGGCCAGGGGGTTTCCTGTTAAATAAGCTCCAAAGTCCGGTATTTGTTTAATACAGGGACCCCTGTGACATTGACACACGGTAAGACAAAAAAAACAAACCAGCTCAATCCCCCATGCAGCCTTTTTACTGCGGAATGGCCAGTGAGAGCTTCTTTATGATCGCTCAATAAAACCACACATACAAAAAACCACAGACATTACACATTGTTGGCTCACCTTGCATGAGGTCAAAACCCATTGATAGGCGATGGAAGTAAACAAACAAATTTCACCTACCAATTAACCAAAAACAACAACAAAAAACTCTTCTTCTTTCATGTGTGAACGTATCTTTACATAGAACATTGAAAATATGAACAGCCGAAAGCTATGGTGGCAGTTTGGCAGTCAGGGCTTCATGCATAATTAATTGTGTGTGATACACACACTTTATTATGGAGATGACATTTGCATTTTGTCATTTTCTATCATGGAGGGCCATAAAGACTGACATTTGAGTGGCTTTTGATGCATGGCGGCAGCGGTGATGGACTGTCACCATTTGCCTCCGGCGGTATAACAGTACTCTATATACGGCCGTTTTGCCCACTCTCTACGACAACTCATATATCCTCCCCATGAACACGTCTCTTACATGTGTTCTCTGTCACAGGGTGCTGGCGTCTAACGCCCCCCCCCCCCCCCCCCCCCTCCCCACTGTGACACGTGTCTTCTAGACCAGTGGCTTCCATGCGTTTCTAGTGTTTTATTTAATAAGACCGGATCATCAAGGGAACAGGAACGTAAAATGGGTTTGTCACCTAACAGAGCTGTTTAATTGTAGCTCTGGTGTACAGAGGGAGCTAAGCCCTGGACTGGCTAATGGTTTTCATTCGGTTAGTGTGTTTGGGGTATCCTCAGTACATGAAACATTTCTGTCAGACAGATGGCTATCATCATTTCCCTTCTTCTGTCCAAAGCAGTATGTTGTGTGTGCAATGGCTGCAATTATATGTAAACTTATTTATAATGATCTCCACTCAATTTATTATTTATTTTATTTATTTATTTATTTATTATTTTAACATTAATTTATAATGTTGTAATTCAAGCACTAGTTGTTGCTTCATACATCATAGCAACCAGACATGTAATTTGTATAGCAATTAGTATAAAGAATATAAATTCTGTTATTGACAGAAGTTTATTGTATAATCAGGCAGATAAAGAAGAACACAGATTGCTTGCCAGTGAAGGGAACACAGTTTCCTTAAAGGTGCCAGGGATCTCTTACTGTTTCTCTCTCGCTCTCTCTCTCTTTAATTTTTAGTAATTTAATTTGTTTTCATGAATTGAAACATTTCATACAAAGTAAGGGGTTAGATGCATTATCATGATGTTGGTTATAATAGTTATGACTTATGCCAGTAGAGGCCAAGGTGAATAGAGATTTGAGGAATGCTAGAGTTGTTATAATGTTATAATGTTCTTCACGAAGCGAAGCCTCTGATCAAGATAAAGATGGGTTTCACGATTGTTTTCTTCTTTATCTTTTATAGAATTAGAAACTATTTGGAGTGACAAGTCATTGGAGATATTGTGTACAAACATTCACTGCAAAATAGTGTTCTGCTGGAGAAAAATCAAAATCATGCATCATGATACATGACACATGATACTGACACGGTGGCAAGTGAGAAAGTAAAAGCAGAAAGTTCCCCACATATTTGATTGTGTAGAACAGTGTTTTGGAAACCCAGACGCTGGGATGGATACATATTGCAGACTGAATACTGTTTGACATTAGTGTTCCAGAAAAAAACTGGGCTGGCACACAAACTGCAACTCCATGCTATTTCAGGGTATTTTTATATTATTCTACATTGCATGAGATCATCCCTGTTGGAATGCACCCGAGCCCTACTGGATCAGTGATCAGACCATAACCTCTAGCACCCTGGCACATCCACGCTGTGCATTCACACAACAACACCTCGCATCACCTCAGCACTCAGCAACTCGGCATCGCTGCGGATCGGAGGCAAAACACTGGGGATACACCTCCGCGCGTTTATGCATAGTGCCGTTCTGCATAGCGTGGGGCAAACAGATTCCTGAAGCAGTTACGGGACTAGTCAGTGTACTGACACCATCCTAAACCCATGATCTCTGATATCCATTGAACGAGAAACAGCGGTTCAAAATAGGTTCAAATCACAATGTGAAAGAAACAACGTTGCCGAGTGTAAGGCTTTAAATGGATCCATTTGGGATTATTTTAACAAAATAAAGCAATATTATGCTAACTTAGTCGTGCTAGAGAAAAAAAGCTTTGAGCTTTGATCAAACAGCATTAAAACAATATCCATAAAAATAAAACAACAAACGCCCAACCATTGAGAACCCTACGTAGTATTGCTTTTTTTTTTTTATCAACGTGGTCAAGGTTATGGCCCTGCACAGTGTTTTTACAAGACTCCGCCATATATACAAACCATTCATCACAGGATTTTCAATCAGCTCCAGAGAATAAAAGAGGAATAAAAGCGTCTCTTCACAGCAGATGGAATCCATATTTAAGTGGGAGGATTTGTCAAATTAACGACTGGCTTTGGTGGCGAAAGGCTTTTAGGCAGATGAGGACATGTCTTCTGAGCAATGGCCCGGCCGCTATGCACACTTTGAAGTCGCGCACATGAGGAAATCAGACACGTCTGAGAAAACGGGACTTTTCACCATCCTGAAGTTGAAATCAAAAGCGGATTTATGAAACACCACAGGAAGTAGGAGAGAGAGAGAGAGGGAGAGAGAGAGAGAGAGAGAGAGAGAGAGAGAGAGAGAGAGAGAGAGAGAGAGAGAGAGAGAGAGAGAGAGAGAGAGAGAGGAGAGAGAGAATGAGAGAGAGAGAGAGAGAGGGAAGAGAGAGAGAGAGAGAGAGAGAGAGAGAGAGAGAGAGAGAGAGAGAGAGAGAGAGAGAGAGAGAGAGAGAGAGAGAGAGAGAGAGAGAGAGAGAGAGAGGGCAAGAAATAGAGAGCGTGAGAGTGGGAAAGGGCGAGAAAGAGAGAGCGATACAGAGAGAGAGAGAGAGAGAGAGAGAGAGAGAGAGAGAGAGAGAGAGAGAGAGAGAGAGAGAGAGAGAGAGAGAGAGAGAGAGAGAGAGAGAGAGAGAGAGAGAGAGAGAGAGAGAGAGAGAGAGAGGGAAAGAGCAATAAAGAGTGAGAGCCGAAATGGAGGGGAAAAGAGGACAAAGAGACTCATCAAGTTGCACTGTCATGTCGGTGCAGATTAAGATGCAGGCGGGCGTTTCCTGTCAATGACGGGTCTAAGCGGGCTGAATGGTCAGGTGCTCTTGGAGCGCCAGCGGTGCACTCTGGCTGTCAATCCGCCTCAATATATCCATCCCGCACCCTTCAGACGAGTATACACCAGGCTGCCAGCAATTTGACATCACTCCCCTACTCCAACCTCCCTCCTAGTACTGCTGTTTTGCAGGCAGCTGCTATGGTTCCTTCTGCAGGGAGGGGGGAATATAGGATAGATCTCCACTGTATTCATAATCTGCATTGGTTCATTTACACTAGCTTCAATTATTCAAGCAATGTTTTCTTGGAACCTGCTGTGCATTTCTTAGGTACAAAGAGCTAGGGTAATATATGATTAATAAAGGTCAATTAATCATCATCCCTATTGCTTTGCGCCAAGCTATCGTGTGTAGGTGTATGTGTGTGTGTGTGTGTGTGTGTGTGTGTGTGTGTGTGTGTGTGTGTGTGTGTGTGTGTGTGTGTGTGTGTGTGTGTGTGTGTGTGTGTGTGTGTGTGTGTGTGTGTGTGTGTGTGTGAGTCACACATTGTACTTGGCCTGTTGTTCCATTGAAGTGATTTGTCCTAGAAATAGGAAATTGTCAACTGTACATTATAAATCAGATGCTGGTAACTTAACCAGGGATTGCTCATTTAGTGAGTGGTTATATTATAATGGTATTGACTAACAAAATAATTGTAGTAATCGAATGCAAAGAAGCACAGTAAAATAAAACAAACATACATAGTTACTCATGGTTAGCCATCAGAAACTTTTTAAGAAACTCATATTTGGTAAGTAATCATTCAACTTTTAAGAATTGCTATAATGAGCACTCTTCTAGACACAGATGTTCCCATAAATATGCAATAAGAATGATTTTAAATCAGCTTACATTGGATTTTAGTTGTTTTAAAGCATGTCTAACATGGCTGAACAACACATATCTAATGGGAATCTTGTGATGGCGTTGTTGATAGCTGTAGAAGTTAGAGATGGGCGACAAATAGGATCTAAAAACGACCAGATGGGCAAAAAGTAAATCCTAATTGTCAATTTAGCCGAATCTAGACATGTTTTTAAAATACCTGTCTCACAAATCAGACTTTTGATTATTAATCCAAAGATCTCAAATCTGTTATGGTAGAAGATCTCAAATCTGTGCTTTATATTTGTTTCGACCAATCATGTTGCTTGAGGCAAAGATCTTTAGGAGACTGATTGGTTAACAGCAAACACACGTTCTTAGAAAACGTTTCTGTAAGGCATACTTATCAACACCGTGTAGCCTGGCCACTGTAGGAGTGCATTTACTAAAATCCACTTCTGAAAGCCTAATCCACACACGCAAATGAGTTTCACTAAGGTAGAATATCTAAACAAAACAGGAAACTAGTCCGACCCCCCCCCCAGTTATTGGTTTCCGGCCCAGGAGCTGAGCCTTGATCTGCTATAACACATTAAGACCGCTGGATCCAAGATTAGGTAAATGTAGATCAGACCTTGAAAAAGCAACAATATTACACATTCCACACTTAAATTGAATCTGTGCTAACAAGATTTTTAACACATCCGCTGTCGTTGTGGCTTTTTGTTCCAAGTAAAAAGCACAAATACAGTTTCAGGGGCAATACAAATAAAAAAGATTACAAAAAATGTAGTATGAAGGCTTCTTGGTGGAAATAATGTTGAAAAATTACTCCTCCTCCCCCCCCCCCCCCCCTATTTGTATCTCCCTTGTATGTAATTTCCCTGAACCTTCAAAGAGCTTTATAT
This sequence comes from Melanogrammus aeglefinus, assembly GCA_900291075.1. Lineage (NCBI taxonomy): Eukaryota > Metazoa > Chordata > Actinopteri > Gadiformes > Gadidae > Melanogrammus > Melanogrammus aeglefinus. The sequence goes on along the minus strand of OLKM01000476.1, from coordinate 265,650 downwards.
AAAAATCATTTCTACACTGAATCAAATTACCACCTGGAATGATGAACAGTCTGTGGGGCCTGAACTTCAACGTGATAAATACACATGATTTTCCCCTTGCTGGGTCCCAGCGGCCGTAAGCCTAGTCTAAGTCATAAAACAGGGCCCAGCATGAAAGCACTTTGCCTTAGAGAGCTCCTTGAATGAGGCGCAGACATAACTTGCTGTTGTTTATAAAGCGCTTATGCAGAGAGGGGATAGGTTAGGTTGTTTGTGTGTGTGTGTGTGTGTGTGTGTGTGTGTGTGTGTGTGTGTGTGTGTGTGTGTGTGTGTGTGTGTGTGTGTGTGTGTGTGGGGCGGGGGGGATAAAAACCACACAACCTCTCTAAGCTGACACGCACCACCATTTGCATTTTGTTTTTAGATTTTTATTTTACGACTTGGCGGGGAAACATCGCCCGCCTCGTAGACATTTTGTTTTTAAACGGGAGTCTGCCATTCTGTCACGGTGAAGTGGGGGGGGGGGGGGGGGGGAGATAACGCAGTGTTTCTATCAAACACGGCCTCGTGGGATTCGTTCATCCATCGTACGGCATTGTGTCGCGCTACGTAGCACGAAGCGACGCCACGCATTCACAAAGACACCGAGGACATGTTCGTCATTCGGGGACGGCTGATGCACAGACCGTGTAGCTCTAGTGAGCGCTGTGACTAACGCGTGTGTGAGCCAGCACCCTACAGATGGTACGCGGGTCGGGCCGTGGTTAAAGTCGTGGAGCAGCTGTTGGCACAGCCATCCTGACCATTTATCATTTGAAAAAGCTCACTAACTGTTTGGCCTGCAAGTCTTTGTGTTAGCACTGCAGCATCCCTAAGACAGCTCTGTTACTGGTATGCTTACAAATGATTGTGACGGTAGCTTTTTTTAAAAAAATCATGTTCGGCATGACCTTTGACAATATGTTTAATCAAGTATTTTTAAAATTGAAGGCGTCTGGTGATTGTAGTTAGCGGGTGCTTGTGCATGTTGACACATTACCTATTTGAATGATGTGCGATTGAAGTTGAGTAACATGACTGCGGGCATATGTGTGCGAGAGATAGAGTGGTGCATGTGATGGAGCAGCATGTTTTTTTTTCCATGCCTTGAGGGGGCAAACGTGTTTACGTTCACACACAGCGTCGCTGAGGTTGTTGTTTAATTTCCTGTGTGTTATGCATCCTCGCCTCTGAGCAAACTGCCATGTTTACATCCCTCGTGGATGGAAGCAATTGCGTTTCATGGACAGAAGACGCCAAAGACGACATCTATGCATGCACTCGCACACACAAAACCACTCACACACACAGTCAGAAAAAGGTCTTTACTCTAGGGTGAAATCAATTTGCTGTGCTTAAATTTTGCAGAGAGGAAAATTCTTGAGTTGACCTTGCGACGGTAGAGGTGGGCCGGTGCTCTCCACGCACGAGCCCGGCTAAACTCTTTGGAATGATATCATTTAGATGGAAATTACTAATTTCCACAGCGCAGTCAGCTGAGATTTGAAGTGAACTGGGCAGACGACGAGTTGATCTAACTGATGTAATGTGAAGGGCGGAATGAACGTCCCCCATGGACACGGCACACGACAGAGCCAACACCCCAAACGTTTTGGAATAAATGCTCTTATTTTGGATGTGTTGGAAACATTAACTGATGAGGTACAGCACCTTTGACTGCACGTGACATTCTCCAAATAATTCAGCGGCAGTATCCCCGTACACCCTGAATGAGATGTCAAATCACAGGCTATTGTTGTCATTCAATGTATAAATAATGTATACATAACCTGGGGGCTAAAGAATGTAAATTAGGACCCATGTGTCACTTCCTTCCAGTCTATGTCAGAAAAATGCAGATAACGAGTGCATTGGCTTGTCAAGATGATATAAAACTCTACGCTATACTCACTGGGCCATCTAATATTCAACACAAGAACCACATCCCCATTTGAATGCAGGAGATCTGATACATATAAAGAGAAAGGGAGGTAGGCAGATAGATAGATGAATAGTGTCGATGATACTAGCCGGATAAATATGTCCGGAACGGAAGCGTTAAATGAAAATGAAAATGGATGTAAAAAGACAACCTGCGTGCTTTCATAATGTTTGAACCCTGGAGGAATAATGGCGATATAGTGGAGGTTTGGTGGAGGTGTAGTGGGCACTGTGTGTCCAATGTGTGTCCACTGTGTGTTCTTCAATGACACAGCCGCGGTTGATGTATGGTGTGAGTGAAAACCTTTCATTAAAGGAGGCAGGCAGGGAAGGATGTGGGAGGGCTGCTAGTGGGATGGAGGTGGAGGTGGAGGTGGGAGGGGGGGGAGGGTCATGGGAGCTGTTTAACTTGCAGGTGACATCCTGACCTCATCTCTCAATTAATGCCTCACAAATCTCCTGGCGAGGCACGGCAACGTCTCCCATATCTCACTCCGCCGCCAAAACTGAGAACCATTTTGTCACCTGCAGTAATAGATCTGTACACTTAAATTGTGTGTGTGTGTGTGTGTGTGTGTGGGTGGGTGGGTGTGGGGGTGGGGGTGGTGGGTGTTCGGGCCTTTGATTTTTGTCACCCCAACAATAAATGACAATGTAAAAGGTTTAATTAAACATTAATACCAACATAATTATAATAGTAAGAGAAATGACAAACTGAAAAAAAAGGAAAACCACTATTCCGTTTTAACGGATTCAAAGCATGCATAATACCCAGGAGTCTCATGAACCCATTAAAAAGCATAAAACATGACTTAGCCATGGCTCCGAGGTATGACGAGTCATTTGGCGTGCGAAAACCTGGAACTGCCTCAGACATGCTATTGCCCCATCAGGGACCAGCGCACGAGTCAAAGTGAATCATCTCTCCAGTCCAAATACGATCCTAATGACGCTGGTTGGGAGTTCCAACAGCCGGGGGACTGTGCAGGGCGAGCTATGTTGCTGGGTGTTTATGCTCATTAAAAGCCCCGTCCACAACTTGAAAGAGGGTTATTAGAATGAGAAAAGAGACGGCGGAGGTGTGCTTGAAGCCGGGATTGCGGGCAGCCGCGGGCACCGCCTCTCCACCAGCCAAGTAAGTAACGCAATATTTAAAAACAAACAAAACGAGGCTATGCCCATTATGGATACTTTCCCAGGCTCCCTCCCCTTCCAGCACTGTGGCAAGATGAAAGAGACCCAAGTCCCAAACTGGCAACAGCCCCCCCCCCTCCCCCTTCTACACACACATCTGATTAATGAGAGAATAATACAGTGTTCCTTTATCTCCAGTAATCTGTGAAATAAGTTGTTCCGGGCATTAATAAAACACTGGAATTATTGAGATCAAAGGGAAGTCACATTAAAAAATGATCCTATACCCTGTGAAAATGAGCGGGCCATGTGGGTAATAGCTGATTGGGTTTTATTGTCTTTTACCCTCTTTAGATATTTCATCGTGGATCCTAAATGGAATGTTCCGCTTCAGGAAGAGACTAAAATAGAGGCGAGGGTTGCAGACAACACAAACTAGCCGCTTACAACCGAACACATTTTTCATCATTCTCTTAGCATGTGCTGGGACCAAGGGTAAAGTATTCAGTGTCCCGTGGAAATTCTAAGAAAAGCTTTGGATATCGGAATTCTTATTGTCATTTTTTGTTGGTCTTTAACAATATTCTGGCAGTGACGTTGTTCACATTCTCTATTCAGCATTCACTTTGAAATTGACCCACGGATAATTCCGGATCATTCAGGGCAAAAAAATCCCACAGCTCTCCAAGGTCATGGTAAGAGGAAGACTTATTTGTGTCTTATTTTAAACACATCTTTACCAGGAATGCTGACCATTTTCAGATACTGTCTGCAGCAAAACACCAAAAGACGAACTCATCATAATCCTCCACGGTCAGTCTCAAACTCTGCCTTGGGTAACCCAACTAAAACTTCCGCGGCATGGCATTCCACTGGCGCCCCGTCAATCCTTTATTTTTGTGACAAACGGGGACAACTCCCGATGCGCCATCTGTGCTGTATTAGGCCGGCATAGAAGGTGTCATGCTTGATAAAGCTAGCACCAGTGACACCCATTTCAAACCGCTGCCTGGCTCTTGGTCGGAAGGGATTAAAAGAGTGATGGACTGTCATCGCGCCTCTCAGCATATGACTGCGGGGCCTGCCGAGAGATGTGTAAGAAACAAAACTAGACTTGGGCAGGGATGAGGGTGACCATATGCCACATGCTTGATAATAGTTCCTCCACCTTGGGGAATAAACATGGAGATGCTTATAATGAGTTTCCACTGCAGGGCCACCCTCGCTGGGAGAAAGCCGATGGTCCATGCTCCGGCAGTATGAATTCATCACTGGGTTTGTGCGCATGCACTATGGTAAACAGGCCTCGAGCCTTTTGAGGCAATTTATTTGTCTCCGCGAGAGGAGACTGACAGGGAAAATGGAAGAGTATAGGCCATGTATTTCACTTGAACCCGCATGATGCAGCAGAGGCCGGTCGCGCTCGCTCTATTTTGGTCCTCTCCTGAACTCTAAACACGAAAGTAAAAGTGAGTGGAGATCCCATCACAAGCTAGATTATTTATTTATTATCATCTCATTTTTGATCCAATCAGTTAGCCGGTCAATCAGACAAAGGTGTACATTTCAGTTTAAGTAAGTAAATAAGTAAGTAAGTGGTGTCAGTCTAAAAAATCCCCCAAAAATATAAATGCACACGCTTCACATGAAACAATGTTATACATGTTTGATATTGTATCTTGGTCTTTCAAATACATGCAAAGTATAGCTAGCTAGGCCACTCTTACAAAAGCCACTTCAAACCCACACACCATCTGGGCACGGCTTGATTCAGACGTTTCTTTTAATAAATATGATCTGTTCTGCTTTCCGAAAAACCCGGGGACTTCCTGCCAACGATGGTGCTGTCAAAGCCAAAGAACTTTAATATAGTTAACCTCAACATTATCAATGCAACAGGGGGCTCTGAATCAATGTGGCATGCTTTCACACATTCATCTGTGATGTGTTTAAGTCTATAATTTATATGGATGGAGGCACTTGTCGGATGTGTAGCACGGCATTGACCCAGACAGCAGGACTGCGCACACAGAGTTGTGATTGTATGGAGTGCAGTGCACCAGTGCAAGCAAGACAAGAATAGCCTATCTGCTTTTGTGTAGTGTCTCAAGTGGTGAAAATGTCATGGATGAGTCATTCATCATCATATTGTGTTGCTTTTTTTCCTAGGACATTAATTGTTGGCCCAAGCTGTTACTGCTTGCAATTTTCTTCAAAATATGAAATATCTAATCGTTATTCGACATTAAACAACAGTCACATGGCATGTCATCATAACTATATAATTGTACAGTATATCATTGGCTTTAAATATAACTAACTAATATGTGCAACACATATATAATGCTCATTCAATATGCCATGGATGCTCACTGTAACTTCTGTCTTCAATATGAAACCTTTAAATAAGCAAGGTTGGTTGTCATTACTACAATACTCAGTTGCCAATCCTACAATATAATTGATGCATGCCTGGAAGTTGACTAAAGCCAACTTCCTTGGAAAACAAAGCTTTCAAACTAATCTATATATATATATATATATATATATATATATATATATATATATATATATATATATATATATATATATATATATATTATATATATATATATATATATATATATATGGAAAATAAGTAAATGCACTTGGGATTTCTTCGAATGCTATCTTGGATATCCCAACATATATTATATTATAACAAAAATTCTACCTTATTTGAATGGATCACTCCTCAACATATTGAGCCAGATAAGAAGAATAGAAAAGTGCCCCTAATACATGGAGATGTTTCTATTGGTTTGGAAATAATGGTAGTGAAAGTAGACCTTAATCAACCTTTATCAATTGACAGTTAAAGTAAGCCACGCCCACAACACCCTTGGCCAGCTTTTATATATTTAAAATTTGCGTGATATGATTTTCTTTTTTCATCTACTGAAAGTTGCACCTTTACAAACGGCTCCTTCAAAATAGCTATTTTCCACACATTCATTCATCATCAAATGAAAAGAATCAATTGATGCCACAAAGTGAAAAACATCACCTGTGAAATGCAAACACAACTGATTTGTGCATCGGAATGAAGTCAAGATGTATCCTAACCCAGGCAGAACGTGGTTCATTTTATTTTTGTCTACAAATAGCATCAGTGGGAAACCGCATCTAGCATCTTGTCTGTCCCCCCCCCCCCCATCCCCCTGCAGTCCTCAGAGTGCGCTATATGCTGTTTCTGAATATGAATAATGGCAAAACATGTAATTACATCAGTGAGGTGCCCTGGGACACACCCTGAGCTCGTGTTCAAATTAATACCTGAGATACCCTCTGCATGACATTTTCGAGAGGAAAGTGGAACCCCTGTTGAGCCCGCAAGGTTGAGGAGCCCTCATGGGAAGGGTACACAGCGTAATATACCAGGGTTCCCACTTGCACTTCCACTCCCAGGAGAGTGTTTTAACCCTGCCTCGTTTTTTTTCTGTTACCGGCCCAGCTAGAGACGACAACGGGGCATCTAAGAAAACCTATACCCCACACAAAAACCCAGCCCGCCGGGCCTGCCTCCCACTGAAGATCCCCCATCCCAAGGTGTCCTTTTTCCCCGGTGTTTACTACCAAACCACCGCATCCTGAACCATTAATCATTTTTGAGAGACAGCGGTTCACCAGTAAAAACAACAGCAGCATCACACATCTCCTTCACCTCCACAAGGTTAATTAGCCCCACCGTCTCTCCTCCTCTCTCTCTCTCTCGCTCGCTCTCTCCAATAATTACATTACCACTTTCTGAAAAGCGGATAAGATTAATCATAAAGATCTGCAACCATGCCAAGTTTTTTTTTTATTCATTCATCAATGAGCATTAACATTGTAATGGGGCTGATGATCCTGTGTGAATTCATGTGAATATTGGTGACTATAACACAGACCGAAGAATAAATAAAATATATAAATAGATCAGGACCCATCGGACACGGGAACCTTTTCAAATTTAATTTAATTTACATACTTTGATGACTCGCTGTAGCCACTCTCAGCTGACATTTATCAAGTTACACCTAATTGGAGTAAGTGTGGAAAATACAATTTTCCCGGATAATGCCTTTAATTGGCTATTAATTAGAACACTACCACGATGACAACCCTTCTATCCAGCGCTGTATTTGACGTCTGCGTACTGCGAAACGTGGCACTATCTGTGAAATATGTAGATGATTTTAATTCTCCTCCACCCACATGGGATTCCAAGTACTATACCTTCTTCTGAGACGAGGCGGTGTGAGCAGATACGTGCCACATAGTTTGGGAACCTTGGCAGTCTCCAGGTCTAAAAATAATGCCGGCTGGTTCCCGCACTGTGAATATGAGATTGCCATATCGCTACCTCTTCCCATAACAATTAATCAAGTAGAGCTGAGCTAGGCTCAAATGAAAGCTAGGCTCCTTTTCCCCTGCTTATCAAATGCAGAGGCACAACAAATTGTGGAATTCTCTGTCTGTAATACAGATTTATTCCCATGTCAATATTTTCAACGGTAGCTGTGTGAGAATATAGTTCGATTTAGATTTTATCTGTCTAAGTAAATGGAGAGTGTACAAACAACAAAGAGTAAACAATTTGTGTGTCTGAACTTCTTATCAAAAGTGACTCTTGGAAAGAGCGCGTGCCAGAGAGTTTGGGCTAAAGCTATAGGGATATGACGTTTATTTTATTCATGTTAATGGTGGAAATGGTCAGTGCTTTATTTATTTTCTTGTAATCTTTGTGCTTGCTTGAAGCAATAAGGGCACATCAGACTGAAAGAGATGTTTCTCTCCCGGTTTGTCCATCAACCGCTCATGCATATACGCCACACGCTTGTGTTTCTGACCAAAGCACTCTTCCAAAAAGCCTTCTGTGTCCATGTCGTTCGTTCTCCAGAATAGTTTTGATCCATTTAAATGGATCGTAGAGTGTACAATATTTCACAGCTGCTGTTGAAACCCTCAATTCACCAGTTGAATCATAGAAAATGCCAAGAATAAACACACCATATGAATCATTTAGCTCTAAGCCATTTTCGAAATGAAATAAACTGTATCTGTAAATCACGTTTCAATGGTCACATACAAAATGGATGTACAAATGGAAAATGAGTAATGGTCAAAAATAACTTTATAGTGCAATATTGCTTTTAGATTTAAGGCAAAGTCAAAACAAACACAACTAAAGAGAAACTTTTTCCGAATTGAACCATCTTAAGTCAAATATATGACACAGTGTGCTACTTTTAAACTTTTGCTCTTACATACAGAAGAGCACCCATTTTGATGCGACATGTTGATGTGGTTTCAGAAACTTTGTATCAAATGCAAAGGCTTCATTTACCACAGGTAAAGTGAACTATTTATAATCTAATATCTATCTGTGAACCTGGCTGATCCAGAGGTATGTGGCGTCTCGTAGGCATGTCCTCAGAGTCAGTGTGTCACCGCCGTCTCCAAGTCTAATCACTTGATTAGCTTTGAGAGATACCAGGTCAACAATCACTTCCAGACTGCATCTCCAAGAGTAGCACAGGGCCTAATTAAATGCCAAAATGTAAAATGCATTAACATATATCAATATTCAATAGCGTCTTTGAACAACATGCAAGAGAACGTTTGCCACCGTTCATAGGTGTTATCCACACAGAAATAAATAGCTTGGGGTTTGTTTCGTATATGCGTTTCTTTATTTGTTTGGAGTATAACGTCTGCTTCAGGGGCTGAGATAAAACAAAGTGGTCATAATGAGGGTACAATAAACCAGTTTATGTATCATTGGCAGCAACAATATCTATAAAGGCTTGCAGCGGGCAAAACGAGAAAGACACTAAAATAGGTTTCCTGTTTATATTTTTAGACGTCGTACATAGTTCCAAGTTGGAAGAGTTTTCCGCAGAAAGTGACTTATTTGAAGAGGTTCTAAATGCGGTAAGTTGCGGCATCCAACTTGATGAAAGACTTGCAATCAACCTGATAACAGACCAACATTCGACCAGAGAAGAGACTTGCAATCAACTTTATGACAGACCCAAATCCTACCCTATGAGATCCCCTGTCCAATCTGATAAACGAGCCACATCCAACCTGAAAAGAGATCCCAATTCCACCCAGATAAGAAACTCACATCCAGCCTGATAACATATCCATCCAACCTGGTAAGAGATCCCCATTCCATCCAGATAAGAAACACATCCAGCCTGATAACAGATTTGTATCCGACCAGACACAAAACCTGCATCCAACCTGATGAGAGGCCATCCTGACAGCTTCCATAAAGATCAGGGTGTACGGTATGCCAACATGAGCTAGATAGGATACGTTTACCTGCATTAAGGTACAAGGAACAAGATGCCAGGGGACATTTGCCAGCATCAGTGGCAGATTTCACACTTGCAGGTCATTGACAGAACATTTCCAGTAACAGGGTTCCAATGACATGGAACACCAGGAATGAAGGGATTAGAGTGAACATTTCAGAGAGTGCTACATTTTTTTCATTTTTCATTTGGCGCATTTTCTAGGCACCCAAGGTGTGTTACAAGTTCACTTGGCAGTTGATGATTCACTTGGTTGAATCATCAACTGTGACACTTGGGAAGAATAAACTTTGTCAGCCATCTTCCATCGACCAAGGGCTCAATGTTATTGCTGTGAGAATCTGCAATATTTGTAATGTTTAAACTAAATAAAAACTACAATATTTAGAAAAGATAAATCAATGGTATTCTGATTAATTCAGATTAGAATGAGTTAGGATCGATTGGCGAGAAGCAAAGTAAAAAAGGCCTTTTCGTGTTCAGAGACAAGCCAGGGACACTACCTGGTCGTTGGATTTGAATAAACAGTACAGAGAGCCAAAGTAGAGGCTAATATCCTATGTTTAGCCTCCCACCTTTAGTGGGGGAGTGCCGCCTCAGCGCAGTACAGAGCAGGGGGACCTGCTTCAGGTCCAAGGCCAGCCACTAGACTAAGGCTCCTTGGCCAGAGTATTAACCTTGAATACATTAACTTTTGGTGAGAGATAGCTAAAAAAAATACCACACATAATATGAACACAATCACACCGCATGCAAACTCCACAGAGAAAGGTGCCTGCTTGGATGGATTCCATGTTTTTCTGGCTGCGAGGCAGCAGGGTGGATCATTGTGGTATTGTGCGATATATGGTATGATAAAGAGAAAGTACATGTGTAATATTAACAGTGGCAAATCCATTTATTGATCCGTTCATCCAGGCAAGGCCAAAACAATTCTCAAAACATCATTATCAGTCCCCTGAAAATTGTTTCTTTAGTTGCCTTTTTCAGATTTAAAAAAATGTTTACTTTTGGACAAGGTCACCTTTGCCAAGGATTCATTTTTTTGGCCAAATTTGAGTACAATCCCAAGGAAAAGTATATGTTACAACTTCTTTCTGCAGACACTGAGTTTATCACTTGTAGAAAGAAGTCATATATCAAACAAGGATCTAAAGCACCCACTTTCTATTTAATTGACGTGCCAATATGCTTGTAAGCTTTGCAACTTTTGTGTACTCTAAGTGCAGACATTAGCTGTGATTGTTTACTGAATACATGAATGCATTTTAAGCCCCAACCAATAGCAATGTCCCCAATATTGAAGACACTTGTGGTACTTAATTTAATATTAACTTATTTTTGTTTATTTGTGCATCTCAGAAATTAGCGTGCTTATACTTAGGTTCAGTTTTTAATTTCCTTCCGATAATTAACAGTACTGATAATAACTTAAACAATTTGTCATAAAAGTTTCATCTCAATCTGCCATGGTGATTTATATTGTCCATTAATCATGCTCAAATGTGTTCCATTCCGTGTCTTTAAAATATAATGGGATTAGCAACAAATTCCTATTTATTTGAGCAACCACTTTCTTCTTATCAGGCAGAATCTCAACGCAGCAATATTTTGATACCGTATATGAGTCCTCTACTGGGCCGATATGAGACCTGCTCTGTATACATGTACGAACATATGTATGCTCCCATAACATGCCCTGTAATTTTACAGTGGACACTTTAATTCCCTCATTCCAAAGTATATTAGACGATTAAAGATAACGATGATAGCACAATGAGTACTGGATGAATAAAAAGGTATATTAAAAGGTTACCACATTGGGTGGTAACAATTCAAAGTCATAATTCAATTTATAATAAGCTTTTTTGTATATATATATATATATATATATATATATATATAAAGATTAACCTTTAAAGATTAACCTAACTATAGGCTGCCATCAGCTCAGGGATCTCCCCTGTGACATTGATTGAGGCCACTTAATTTGCATCAAGATGGCTGTTGGAAATGATCTGTCAGAGATTGGATATGGGGGTATGTTTTACAAAAGGGCACGGTGAAATCAACATTTACTCTTGATTTGGTTCAGAAATGCATGGGGATGTACCGGCAGTCGCATTATATTCCTTCTAAATTAGTTTGCTCTTCTCCCGAGGAAGCCAAATCTATGAAGCAATGTCTTTGGCATTTAGAAAATCAATTTACAATGATGGAAACTATCCAGCTGAAACCGCTACTAGAAGTCCTTTCACAAGTGCCTGCACTATCTCTGATTCTCAAATGCATTTGCGGGAAAAGCAATCTCAAAGTGAACAAAAAAATATTATTTACCTCCTTAAGCAAAGGGGGATCTTTTCTTGACACACATTAATTAGGCTTTAACCATACATTATCAGTTTGCTTCTTCTCAAATGCAAAATATGATCTCTTATGGAAATTACGATAAAAGCTTTCTCTCATATTATCCCGGGGACCAAAACAATGACTATGATGGAAATTTGTGTCAAATGTTATAATAATACCATAGAAAATAAACACATACAGTTCAAACTTCTTACAAAATATAAACGTGTATATTGACTGAATGAAATAATGAATCGATTGATTACAATAAAACAACAAAAGAGAAATATATCTTCCATAAAGGGAATATTGTGTTATCGTCACAATGATGACATTTCTATTATATATTATGTAGTTCTGCGCTATGGTCTGGCTATTGTCTAGTTAGACATTAAAGGTTGAATACCAATTTTAATGGTAAAATGCGATGTAACTGCAAATTTAAATACTGCTCATGTCCCTAGGAATAAATCTGCAAAACAAGCTTTTAAATATAACAGCAATAATAGTCCTTGGGTCTCTATACATAAATGTAAAATTGATGTGTTCATGAACACAACTGTTTTCCTCCGAAATAACATCCTCACTTACTGAGCTGTGTGCATCACCTAACAACCCCCAGAGCAAGAACATTAAAAGGAACACAACAACAATCAAGGCCAGTAGTTATCCAGCATCTCAGACTAAAGGGAGCTCCACTCAGTGGGAGTGAATCAAAGCTCCTATACCTTCTCTCACTAATGAGGAGCGCCCGGCTCTTAAGAGTGAATATCACCTCCAACTGCCATTAAAACATTCTTAATGACACAACAATTACGTATAGAGCTATAAACATTTATTGATATGTAAATATTGTTGTATACATTTTTTTATTCAATAGAAAAGGTGTAGGCTTATTGTTATTAGGAGCTTCAGATGGTTTAACGAGGCAGAATGATGGATGAGTATTTAATAGCTTAGGCTACTGTCAGTTCCACCTGGCTCCATGTACATAATTCTTATTGCAGCGCACGTTAATTTGATATAATGTCATTGCAGTTCATAGTTAATCTACAGTTTGATTGGTTAAGAGGACAGTCAGATCTTCTGCATTTTACTCGCAGAGCTTTTTTGAGGAAAGACAAATTGCAGGGAAACCAAAAAAGTGTTCTGCTTTCTACACAAAAAAACTATTTAATATTATTTATTAATTAATCTAATGTTTGTGCCAAACGTGAAGGGGTTGCCACCTTAATGCAGTTCTGGCAACTCTTAACTGATAGTCCTCTTAAGTACCTCTAACTTTTCTCTGAGTTATAAGGGATGCTTAGACACAAGGATACCTTACCTTCACTCCTAAATGCAGGAGTAGACCCAAAATGACATCCCTCTCTGAACTTTTGGCCACGTAGGACCAAAGCCTTTGAGAGGCATGATAACAACGGGACCAGAAGAGGAAATGTGGAGTTTAATTTTGCGAAGAATTTGACAAAGCAATATATAACATGTAATGAACAGTGATATCCTTCTCTTGGAAGTCCGTTCCTCTTCCTCTCCCCCTGCACTACCCACACATTCGAAGCAATTCATTACAGGCTTACTCTCTGGTGAGATGGTAACCCATGAGAACAAGAAGATCGACAGACAGACACAGAGAAAGAGACAGAGAGAGAGACCATACTCTTCCTTCAGCGAAAGTTTTTAAAATATGAAAAAAAAAAATCCTGAAGTTGTGGTCCAACTTTTAAATGAAACCACTTTAAAAATAGCACAACTATACCCAGTATCATTAGGCATAATTGTGGAGAATTGCATATATATGGTGATTGCATGGCCTTGAAAGTCTAGCATTTCTCTCTATACCTGGTCAAGGCAGACGGCTTGAAACCATTACCATATTGGTTTCAAATGTGTACTACGTGTGAACCTTAAGATCTCAATGCTAATTCCAAGAGTTTTAAATAGCTTATGGTTATATCATATTTGGTGGTATAACAGGAGAAAACAAAATACTAAAATAAATAAATAAACAAAACAAGCAATATCCTGAATAGGTATGATATTCACGGTTTTATATTTTTACTCTTGGCATGAGAAACCCACACCTGAATCACTTTCAAACATAGTGTGTGGATTTGACATAACTGTTCCAATTCACATGGGATATGCCAGATGCAAAATAACTACCCTGTATAATTGACAGGCTATTCAAATCCATAGCCATAACACAGAGACTTATACATAATGCATACAGACAGCGATAGCCTGTCACAGCTCCTTCAACAAGACTTGTGAAAGTGAGGAGGAGCCGGAGCAAAAGGCCAAAGAGAGTCCACCACGCCACCAGGCTAACACATCTGCAGGGGTTTAGATTAGCCTCCGCATCTTCAAGTAAGATGGTGAGTGAACTGGACGGATTCAATGGGCACAACGATCCCTCTCACTCACAAGCAGACACACACACACACACACACACACACACACACACACACACACACACACACACACACACACACACACACACACACACACACACACACACACACACACACACACACTTTATACAATTTTCTTTTGTGTTTTTTTGTATGCATTGTTTTCATGTGAAGACAGTAGAGTCGTCATCATCAATGTTCCTTGAGATAAATGAAAGTGAGCCCTGGCTAGCCCTTTATTAATGAATGCGGTGGGTCGAAGGTAGCTAAAGTCTATCTTGCATATTCATGCCCATGACCCTCTTGACACACGCAGACTATTATGTAAAACAAAATAGCACATATTGTGTGTGCGTGTGTGTGCGCGTGTGTGTGTGTGTGTGTGTGTGTGTGTGTGTGTGTGTGTGTGTGTGTGTGTGTGTGTGTGTGTGTGTGTGTGTGTGTGTGTGTGTGTGTGTGTGTGTGCGTGTGTGTGTGTGTGTGTGTATGTGTGTGCGTGAGAGCTTGTTTGTGTCTGCGAGCGTGTGAGCATGTGATTGGGCCTGTGTGAGCGTGTGCGTGGCACGTGTGTGTATGCGTTCGTGTGTGTGAGTGCATGCATTGACGTGAGCCTTAAGTGGTGAGTTTGGGTGGGTGTTGTGACTGTTACACACACGGATGCATGACATTTTGAGTCGTATTGATCCACGACGTTACGACACCTCATGACACACGCATTAGCCAAGCGGTCAACTCCATCTGCTCACGATCCCACTAGCAGCATCATCAACGCTCGTCCGCGAGCAAGAGAGATTGAACTTGAGAGAGGAGGGAAGAGAGAGAGAGAAAGAGAGAGATGGGATGGGGACGATTGTAATGCTATGACTCCTTGTGTGTCCTATAAAGATGTGTTCAAGTCCCAAAGGCTCCTTCGCTATCAGGCTGAGGAAACAGGTCAGCTCTGGCAGGGAAGTTCATTACTCAGCGGCCACAGGGGGCTGCGTGGGGGGGTGTGGAGGGGGGGGGGGGGCACCAGCGTGGGAGCAGAGGAGTGCAGAATATCCAGCCAGAGTCCCCCGTCGTGGAGTAAGCAGCGTTTACCACGTCCTCCCGGGAACAGCATAAACATCGCCGCATTTTTCTTGACGGAAAGCCTCCATAGAAAAATGCATCCAAATAAATAAATACGTGAAAAACACATCCCGTCGACGGGCTTACCACAACGAGCCATGAAGAGTTCCCGCCTCTGACGGCCTCTGACGGCCAGCGATTCTTCCTTCTTTATATTTTTTTGTATTTTTTTTTCTCTATCAATCGAGCCATCACCGAGCTAGGTGCGTTTCAGTTCCAATCAGCCCATGAATTGATCCGGGAGCAGGCATGACCGTCTGACAGCATCGATCCCCAGGGTCGTCCCCGGAGCCGCGGGTCGCTATCGTGATGAAAAAAGGCGATGTCGGGAGTGCAGCGGGATGGGATGGTGAAGCAGTTATAGCCAAGAGCGCCCGATATGAATCAATCGCCATGCCAACCTCATACACATGCTGATGCTCAAAAGTAGTACAGCACCAGTTCTCCTCGGTTATGTCCAACTTCTTAAACCAATGAGAATGGGCCCAGAGATAAAAGCAGGAAATCAGTTATTACTCGCAAGGGCTTCTTTTGCATCCCAGTAGCCTCTCGTGGGTGGTTTCAGTTGCATTACATAATACGTTTGTTGACTGAACTTTATCCCAGGTTTAATGTAATGCCAATACGCCGCAATCGAATCGATGTTCCGGCAGATTTTCCGCCCGGATAACTTTTTCTATTTTTTCTCAAATTGATCCGCTTGTGTAACACGCAGGGGACCGACTTTCACCAAAAACCCTTGAGTAAGAATGAAAACCTTCATCATAAACTTTGGTCCATGTGGGTGGTGAATTTGCATGAATGTAGGCAACACACAGACACAGGCATATCCCATTATTTCCACCACTGAAGAGATACCAGCCACCTGTTTATTCAGTAGGAGAGCCTCTTCTCATGTTTTTCTAACGTGTCTTTGAAATGCCTAAAGCCTTGATATGTGGTCACCCACCGATGCAACCACTTAAAACCTTTCAGCCAGAATTTAAACGCAAGGGGTTGTTGACAGAGAGAGGGGAAAAAAAACAAGAACCGTTTGCAGCAAGGGAAAAAAAAAACAAAGCCATGGCACGGAAATGGCAGATAATTTCCCAATAATATTTCAAATTGCTACGGACTTTGAAACTCGGAAGCGGACGATCCATTTGCAGACAGTCAGAAAGATTCAGAACGAATGCCCGACATGAAATGCAGAGCTCCTGGGGTGAAGGGCTGCCTCATTCATCCCTTGATGAATTCATCACCCATTTTGCGTCTCCGTGCCACTGTCTGCATTCCTAAGCAGGAAAACATGAGCATGAATCCGCATGGCAACATAAAAAAAAAGACTTCCAGTGAACAAAGCGGGAACGAGTCGACCGCCACACTTCACATAATGGAACTCTGACAAAGTTTCCTGCCAGTCAGATGAGTTCAATGCGCCAGAAATAGCCGCTGAATCTCCATGCGCAAATATCACAGAGAGTGTGCACAGGGAACACTTGCGTTCAAACATGGGATTCATACCCAATTGCCTTCCTTTCATCCATGAGCCCACTGGATATGGATTTCAAATAATCCATAGGCTCCACCAGTTAACACGATGTAGGGGGCATTAGCAACTCTAGCAACACTTGCTTCTTTTCCTTTTTTTTGTCCTCGCCGGTGACAAAGCCCCCTGCTCCCTGCCTTTAAAGCGCCGCATATCAGCCACCGAGTCTCATTTCACATTTGCTAGTGTCCCTTTTTTCCGTCCCCTAAGCATCCTCAGTGGAGCCCAGTAAGCATGCAGCCATTTTTTATTTTGGACGATTTGATGTCCTTTATCTGCGTCTTTCAGGCTTGCTGGGGCTGATGCCTCTTCTGCATGCGTTGGATGTGTGAAACATGTTCCTCAGACCTGCCCTGAAACCACTCAGCCATAGTGCACTACGCGTCCTATCTCATTTGTTGTTTTATTTTCCCAAAAGAAAGGGTTTCAAATCATTCTTTCTTTCACTCTCTCTCTCTCTCTCTCTCTCTCTGTCACTCTCTTTTTGCCTCTCTCTCTCTTTCTCTCTCTCTCTCTTTCTCTCTCTCTCTCTCTTCCTGTCTCTCCCTTTCTCTCTCTCTCTCTCTCTCTCTCTCTCTCTCTCCCCCTCTCTCTCTCTCTCTCTCTCTCTCTCTCTCTCTCTCTCTCTCTCTCGCTCTGTCTCTCTCTCTCTCTTCCTGTCTCGCCCTTTCTCTCCCTCCCGCCCTCGTCCTCTCTCCCTCCCTCCCTCCCTCCCTCTCTCTCCCTCTCTCTCTCTCTCTCTCTCTCTCTCTCTCTCTCTCTTCTCTCTCTCTCTCTCTCTCTCTCTCTCTCCTCTCTCTCTCTCTCTCTCTCTCTCTCTCTCTCTCTCTCTCTCTTCTCTCTCTCTCTCTCTCTCTCTCTCTCTTCCTGTCTCTCCCTTTCCCTCCCTCCCTACTCTCTCCCTCCCTCCCTCCCTCCCCAGGTCCCCTCAGTAGCAGGAGGGGCAGCTCAGGTTGCTTTCACGGGGCAAAGTGGCTGAAGGAGAAGGGGGCCCCTTGTTATCTCTTGCTGCGGAGAGGCGAGAGCATGAGGACATTCTCTGTGGAGAGGATGTGGCCACCATTATCTCTGTCACCTGACACAAGGGGACACACAAACCCGGTCCTTGATAGATTGCCCCCACTCTCTCTATCATTTTGTTTTTTTTTCCTCAAACAACAGCGCAAATCAGCGGCCATCTCACCGGGCGAGCAACATGTTATACGGGGGGCTCGCGGGCGGTGAGGAAGGCGAGGGGGAGGCTGGAGGAAGGTGTGCGGAAGCCCTATCAGATGATGGTGCCTCAACCTAACCACAAGTAAGTCGTTACTGGGACACGGTGTGTTGCTTATCTCTGACAAGAAAGGAAATTGAAAGGAAAAAAAAAAGAAAAAAAAAAGAAAAAAACGAAACCATGTTTTATGTCGCCTTATCTGTGTACTGTATGCCTTGTTTACATACAGAGCGTGTTGACCTGATCTTAATCGGCGCACCTTTGCTAACTTCCCCCCCCTCCCTGCTGCCTACTTTCCCTGTGCTTTCTTTATCAGTACGTCTCATCACCGCATTCGTTGTCACATTTATTACATTATAAAGGTATCCTTCAAATAAAAGAACGTGTTCCACAAGTTGTGTGCGTTTGTAAGCGCTCAAATATGTATGCATGCATGCGTGCACGTGTGTGTGTGTGTGTGTGTGTGTGTGTGTGTGTGTGTGTGTGTGTGTGTGTGTGTGTTGTGTGTGTGTGTGTGTGTGTGTGTGTGTGTGTGTGTGTGTGTGTGTGTGTGTGTGTGTGTGTGTGTGTGTGTGTGTCAGGGATTAAAATTAACGGCGTCCCGTCGTCCCGGGGACGTAGGCCGTAATTAATTGTCATCGGGAGGATTTTTATTCTCTCTCGGGTCGACCGCGGGACGAAGAGAATTTTCACTGACTTCGTTTTTCTGTTTACGTTTTTAACACTTTCTGCGAACCAGAACGTGTTCGCGTTCGGTGGAAAGTGATAAGGTTAATGGAAAAAGGGCTGAGCTTCGTTCGATTGGCTGGCGCGCTCGCGTTAGCGTTGTTCAGTGAGACGGAGGGGGTAGATCCCCCGTTCGTCATGGCGCGGGCTTTCTTGGTTCAATGGATAAAGGCGGGGCTGCGCACGGAGTCTGGCCGTCTTTAGAATAATATGCATACTCCCGAATGTTTTTATGAATGACACCCGCCTGCAAGAATGAGTTCACGTCTGAATGTAGGCTACAAGCACGGTCAACTATTTACAAGTGCAAAAACGCAACATAGGCCTATTCTTTATTTT
>OLKM01000476.1:134034-241534 GCA_900291075.1 Melanogrammus aeglefinus | reverse complement strand
TGGTGCGCTGTGTATTAATTTTAAAATAGGTTTGGTAAGGGCAAGGTGTCATATGATTTATTTCTCTCTCGCCTCCTATGTTGGATAAAAAGGTAGTTTTACTTTAAGCTTAGCTGCCATATATTTTCCTAATAGGCATATTGGGTTTTCTGTTTCTGGTTTTGTTGTTTGCTAGGCTGTAGTACAGACTTTTACTTCCAAGACCTTTAACTCATCCCAGACTTATTGTTAATGCATTCCTTATTGAACCTCAGTTCCTTTCCTGATTCTTCATCTTTGTTTACTTGTGACCTTTCCACCTTTCTGCTGGACTATATATTATGTATAAGGACTTTTTCCCCACTGTTGTGTTATCCCAATGCCATGTTTTGAAAAAAAATCACATACTATAAAATATATATTTAACATCAAATTTGACTCTATACATGTTACCTGTTAAACCGGCCACCATCCCCTCCTCCAAAAAATGTGCATTAAATAAAAATATTTATATCTATAGATAATATAACTAACTATATAACTATATAAACTCATCTAAGCTAAATAAGCCTATTATAAAGAGACATCAAAAAAAGTATATTGATGACCTGTGCATTTGTACGTAATTATGTCACAGGAACAACCCCTCTACACATACTTCAATGTATCCCTATTTTACCTTTGCTGGAATTATGCTTTTGTAATATATTTTCACTTAGAGGCTCGATCCGTCGGATGTCAGATGGTATTTTTAATACTTAATTTGGGAGCCGTATACAGAAAAACTGAGATTGAGGCAGGACATAGCTCTTCAAACAACAAGAGGGTCTTCCCCTGTCGTGAGGAGAGAGCTTCACTACAGCAGCTCGAAGCAATCCGTCAAAAAACCTGAATCAAAGAATCTGTCAATCCCATTGCAATGGGTTGCAGTTGACAATCGAGCACTGTAATTTGACAAAATATTAGCCAGTGCACGGAACTGACATATCTACGTAATACAGTCGTACATCAGAAGCAAGCAAAAAGAAAATTGCCAAGGATTTCTTTATTTTCGGTTTGGGTTTTAAGACCAAAATGTACGAATTTATTATATTTTGTTATGTTGACGATATTCAACTGTATCTTACAGTTTGGACCTAAGAGAGAAAATGTGCAATTGCTTTTATGAGCACAGTTAAAAATGAATCTTCTGGCTCTAACCACCCTTTCAGTGTGATCCCTGATGTTAGATATTATATAACAAGTGATAATGGTATCTTGTGTACAGCACACTAGTTAACTTGGATGTTCCTATGTAGTCTTTGCAGCTATGTAGTCTTTGTCCTGCTGTCGATTCAAATTAATATCCCAAACAGATAATGTATTTGCATATTTCTTTATCTTAACAGAAGGAATATACGTTCTAATGCTTTCAAAAAGCTTAATTGCATGCATTGCATGACATCCAGCGGACTATTCAGTCGGACGGCTGAATTCATTTGTTGGAAATGTTATTGCTGTTTCTGTAGACCGCTGCCGAAGTTAAACTTAAAGGAGAAAGCCGGAAAAAAAACCTTGACATCGTTACCAAACATGAAATGTTGGTGAACAATGCATTCCATGGGTAATAACTCATATGCTTGACATTGCGTGCTTTCTAGAATATATATATGCGTACTCTTTGTCGTTTGTTTATCCTGTCAGGTTTCGTATTGCTTTCCTTAGAGATAATGCAAAAAATGCCGGTGTGGATGACGCTATTAGCCAATATCTTGGTTGTCCCATCAACGATTGATTGTATTAAAAGAAGTATTATTGTATGATTTCTGGTACTTGACTAGAGAACCTTTAACCTAAATTGTGCCCGCTAAATGATGTCAATGCACAACATTGCAGCATTTACATTGAAGGGAAATACTAAGCAAGAGTGTAAAACTGGACCCTGCATCAACTGTGACCATAAGAACATTTCAACAAAGCCAGTGTTCAAAAAGTGGGAAGAAAGAATCGGCTTAAATGGTCTAGTTTAAATGGTCCATCGTTTCAGGGTCAAAGAGCATGCATGTATCTAGAAGGCAAACTGAAAATTTGCCTTCTGCCTTCTGTTCAGCTGCAGTTGTATTGCTCTGGCGTAGGTGGACTGACCAGAGAATTTACATAAAAGGCAATGGATAATTCCTGCCCTTTCCTTGCCTGTTTTCTAACCTAACAACAAACAAGGATACAATGTGTGCATGTATGTGTGGGTACATTTTACCACAGTCATATATTGGTTTCAGCATTTTCTTGTGAATGTCTATGGATGCATGTATATATGTACGTATTTCACATTTATCATTGTGTAAAAGGCAAACAACTAAAACATCTTAGAACACATTATAACAACGTTGTGTCAAAGTTCATTTCTAAGCCTTTGGTTAATGATAACCAGATCGCTGTTGACCGTGGTTTCCCAGGGAAAATTAAGCTTCTTGGACACTTTAACGCCACAGTGTGTGTGGATGTACGGATATGTCAAGCTTGCTCTGGGCAGCCGTTGACCTTGTGTCGAGGCAACGCAGCAGAAAGGGCTGAGATTGGTCCGCTAACCCAAACCCGACGTAAACCCCACGCAGAACAAAAACAGGTTCACGGCTGCGTGGTCTTCGTGTTGCATCAACGTCAAACCATATAATTTGACCTTTAGGTTTCCCGGACACCTTTAGTTTGTCGCAACGTTGTGTGTGGATGGTGAAGCTCCTTCTAACCATTGGTTTATTTTGATGTCCGCGTCCGAGCTTCTTGTAAGCTTATAGTATAACGCATCAGTGTTTAGTGCTTTTTATATGCAGCATCTCTCATTATAACACTCTCGCGCAACAATGGTACAAAAAAAGTATCACAAAGTTTCTGTGGATTGTAACCATGGGGATAACATGAACAGCCCAAAAGAAATGTATTTCAATATTTAATTTATTATTTAAAATTGCATTTAATTTAAATTGTCACAGGAGGGTATATTTAGAACAGAACTTGTGCAATTCAACATCACATCTGGTGGTAAAATAAGATCCCTTTAACACAGTACTTATTGATCATCTAAAATGTGTATAAATGTTTTGCTAATTAAAAGTTCATTGTTTCAAAAATGCTTGTAATTAGTTTTTAGTTCATGATTGGCGAATCATTAACTAAAAGGTTTTTAAATTATTTATGACTGAAATGTATTACATAGTGTTAAAAAAAATTCTGATCCCTATTCCCTATTGCCGGAATATATAGATAAATATCCATGCGTGTTCCTCACATAACTACGTATATGATCAAGACAGCATAACACAGTCCTTCCCTCTGCTCAATGCCTGTGTTGCATTCACATTAAAGCTGTGCACAGTATGCTATTTCTGAAGAGTACTGATTGGCAGGCCTGCTGCTTCCCACAGAGATATTTGATCACACCACGCAGCCTCTGATGGACAGCCGTTATGCTGTAGAAGTAGGAGTAAAAAAAAAAAGAAAGAAAAGTAATCCAACCGATTTGTCAGCCGCGGACCCTCTTAGATTCCCTCAACTTAATCACATCTTGGCACCAGCCGTTTACGCTCTGCGCGAAAAAAGCCCCCTCATCCGGCATTCAGGGCATGTCCGTAGGCGTGCGCTCGCTCCTTAAAGTGTCCGGGACATTTCCAAGAAACGCACGCAGACGCGTGCGTAATGTCAGTGTGCCTTTGGAAGCTGTCAAAGATGCCCATGTAAATAGGGGATTATTTACCCAAACCCTGACAGCAAATTGTGATCATTAAGCGCATTCATGCAAACGAAGAGGCCTTTTGTTATTGCGCTGGCACGGAGGTATCTGCGGCAGCACAATCAAGCATGTAAGGTCATGAAAAATGATGGAGCAGCAATTCTGGGGCGCACCCGGAGGATGGAGTGTGCCACCTGGCCTATCCATCACAGCTGGAACTGCTGAGACTGAGACGCCTGCCAATAACCAGTCCTCACACAGAATGGAGCTCATAGAAAATCCACTTACACCAGGATGGGGAGAACGACAAAGAGATGGGGGGAGAGAGAGAGAGCTAGAGGAGAGAGAGAGAGAGAGAGAAAAAGCCACGTCAAAATCTCTCAGATTTTATGCATAACTTTGAATACAGAGAAGACACGACGTTTTGGTGGAACGTCAAATAATGGATGGCCGTGTCTGTGATTTCAGGGCTAGTGAATTATTCAGAGGTATAGATTAACATTAGTTTTTTTTCTTTGGAGCAATGACACCCATTGATTTTTTTTGTTATTCTTTGCCTATAAAATAGAGCAGCTTTCCCATTTTGTGCTGTTAAGGTGCTATTTTCTCAGTAATAATGAGAGTTTGAAAACATGTCGCAAATTAAAAGGACTATATGGACTTTAACCAACTCCAACTCCATAACTCCATAACAACACATTCAGCTTTGGATCCACCAGGGTGCTTTGATGTGAGTAAAAAGCCAGTCCACAGCCTAGTAATTCACAGATGAATACAAGAGCCTCGGTCACTGCATCACAAGGTTAGCAATGCGTCTTCGCCAGGGTTAAATGCAGCGGCCTGCTCTGTGAATGTGTCTGAGAGAGGTAGTGAGCACTACACAAGCGGAGGGAAGAAAGAGCGATGGAAGTGGAACAAAGGCCCACTCATCGCAGTCAACATCTCAGACAAGCCAGTATCACAAGTTAAGCCAGACATTTGCAAGCAATGGTATGCTGACTAATGGTTACATTTAGTTATGGAGGGTTTGATTGAACTGCAGTGACCCGAATAATCACGCGACTAATCACTGCCGATAATGAGCACACCTGTGTAAACAAGTCAGCAAATATTGCGTTTCTAAAGAGTTTTCTATACATACAACTGGTAGTCCTATTTTTTTTATGCAAAGAGGGATGAATAAAATTGACACTTATGATAATTATATACACAGAAAAAAATGCAATCACAAAAACAAAACCCTACCAATGTGTATGCTGTGGCCCTTGGCTAAAAGTTGCATTAAAGCATTCCTATATACCGGTTTAAAAAGTGTAATGGAAGGGCCCTGCCATTGAGATTATGTTTGTAGCTGGTGTCACAGTGTAATCACACATCTTTGTTCTTTAAATAGGGCCCAATCCTGGTGAGAGCTCATCACGAGACAAGCAGTGCTAGACAATAGCTTCGGTTTGACTGAAGGCTTGATTGAGATCAAGGCTTTCACAGGAAATTAGAAAAAAAGAAAAAAAAAAGAGCTATCTTAAAGAAGAGTCTATATGCTATTATCTGGTGCATCCATTTGGGTCTCATTTATGTATAAAGATGTGTCTCTTCTGTGGTTTTTATCTAACGTTTTCTAACGTTTTCAATTACTGGTTATTTTATGCATAGCGATATGTTTATAAAATACTTGCAGTTCTTCTGTTGTATCCCTATAATCCTGCTCGTAATACTGTTTCCCTATGGCAAGGAAAACAATTAGTACAGAACATAGGAATCTTTGTTATGAACTTAATTTTCTTCTGATACCGTCGGCCTTGCCAAGTCTAGCATCAAGTGGAACGAATGCATCTTTATTAACGGCCATTGTTATACACTGTGATTCTGCCTAGTCAAAGTATTTTTCCTCTCAAGTTAATTGCATTATCAATACAATTCTAGATTCAATACCATTCAATACTAAGGCTGACAACACGCACACACACACACCACACACACACACACACACACACACACACACACACACACACACACACACACACACACACACACACACACACACACACACACACACACACACACACAGACACACACACACCTCTTTCTCCCTCGCTCACACTTGCAATGTGATTTTGATGACACAGGCTGATTCTCACACACAATGCAACATGAGTCTATTCACAATTAGGGCAGCTGCTGCTCGCCAATCAATAGTTTTAAATTATAGATGACCTCGTTAATTGATTCTGCTGGCGCGAGTGCAGGAGTGTGTCTGGTTACGTGGCTCGTCAGCCAGGTGCTATTTAGGTGTCCACAATGCTTTTTCCACACGTCACGTCTGGTGTCCTTGGGGCGAGGGCCTCACCCTTCACACCAGCCTACGCTCCAACGGCGCTTCGACAGAGATCGAAACCAAAGCAACATTACTGGCTTTGGCTTCTCTTTCTCTGAGAATTCTCTCGTTCCGTCTCCCTCTTCATGCTTGCAGTATGTGGCATTTATTGGACAGCATGTGTTGAACAATTCAATTACGTCCTCACGTCTCGTTTACGACATGCGACACACACACACACACACACACACACACACACACACACACACACACACACACACACACACACACACACACACACACACACACACACACACACACACACACACACACAACACACACACACACACACACGCACGCTATCTTTATCATCGTAAACGCACGCCTGATGGTCCCGCCCACGTCAAACACCCGCCTTGAGTGGCAGGGAGCGGGGAGGTGTGAGAAGAAAAGGTTATTGTCATGGTGATGGCAGTTGGTGTTGGCGGTGGAGGAAGGGGATAGGTGGGGTGCTGATAGTCCTAATAGTTATTTGTGGAGCTGGATGGTTGGAGCTGGACGCTCCTCTGGCACTCCTGGGCTCCTTCCTATGGCAAGGGTCCTGTCTCTCGGTCTCTCTCTCTCTCTCTCTACACCCTGTGTACCTTCGGCAATATGTGCACACACAAACACACAAACACACAAACACACAAACGCACAAACACACAAACACACGGAGCAGCTCAAAGACTTTACACACATTTGTATGGGAGCTGGGATAGTGTCTGTGTGTGTATGTGTGTGTGTGTTTGTGTGTATTGCGAAGAGACATATTTGGCTGGGAAGGGCAACGCTTAAATTCTGTTTTTCATCCTGTTATGGGTTCAGTAAGCATATTAACAGAAAGAAGTATTTTTTTTAATATGTTCGTTGGACCCACACTTTAAGGAATTAAATGAGGTGGGGGCGGTTCTAGCGCCCTGTTGCCAAACCACCCGTCGGGGGGCCGGGGGGGGGGGGGGGCACTGTCCACCGAGGCCAGAAGCTGTCATCTTTTATTTCACCGTGCCACTGGAGGATCTGAATACAAGCCAGGGTGGAGAGAAGAGGAAGATGGAGGGGAGAGAAAGGTTGTGAGAGGGGATGGGGCGGGGAGGGAAAGAGAGGAGTTGAGAGGAGAGGAGAGGAAAGGAGAGAAGGGGACAATGGGAGAGGGAGGAGGGAAGAGGGAAGGGAGGTATGGGAGGAGGGGAGGAGGAGGGAGCAGAGCAGAGGGGAGCCGGGTCAACGAGGGGAGGAGAAGGAAGACGTACAGAGGAGAGAAGGGGAGAATAGGACGGGGGGGGGGGGGGGTGAGAAGATGGAGCGGAGATTGGGGTTTGTGAGAGAGGAGCGGTGGGAAGGAGAGGAGGGCTGGAGAGGAGAGGAAGAGAGAGAAAGGAAAGGAGTTGAGAGGGGAGTAGGGAAGAGAAGTGGAGGGAAGGACAGGAGAGAAGAGGATAGAGGAAAGGGATTGAAGGGTGAGCAGATAAGAGGAGAGGAGAGGAGAGGAGAGAGGAAGAGGAGAGGAGAGGAGGGAGAGGAGAGGAGAGGAGAGGGAGAGGAGAGGGAGAGAGGAGAGGAGAGGAGAGAGAGGAGAGGAGGTGAGGAGAGGAGAGGAGAGGAGGGAGGAGAGGGAGAGGAGAGAGGAGGAGAGGAGAGGAGAGGAGAGGAGGAGAGGAGGAGAGGAGAGGAGAGGAAGAGGAGAGGAGAGGGAGAGGAGAGGAGAGGAGAGGAGAGAAGTGCAGAGGAGAGGAGACAAGAGCAGGGAGGAAATCAGAGGAGAGGAGAAGAGAGGAGGAGAGGAGTGGAGAGGAGGGGTGAGGAGAGGTAGAGGAGGGGTGAGGAGAGGGAAAGAAGGAGAGAGAAGAAGCAGAGAAGGTACGAGGAGGACCACTTCAGCAAGCACAGAGGCCCCCGATCGGAGCCTCTCTACCATGGGGCGGATTACCCTATTTCCTTCCCATCCAAAGGGGCCACCCCGCACAAAATCACCATGTCTGTGTCCTCAGTTAAAAAAGAGGAACTAAATGACATGCTTACATAGCGGCAGTAAAAAGCCCAAAAGGCGTAGCATTTCACAGCCCCAGAGAGATTGTATGAAATGCCTGTTGCAGCTGCTGCGCAGGGATAACAGAAAGTTGCAAGCCTGTGGAGGCCTTTTTTTGGATTAACATCACAAAACGGCTTCTGAAATAGCTCAAAACCCAAGTAGCCAGTAGACTTTTGTAAGCAGTTACATTTAATCACAACTCAATATATTCTCGGATGCTCCGCTTATAAACGTTTGGATAATTGCCTGGCATTAGCATCAGAAGGGTAGAGAGACTGAAGGAGAGAGAGAGCATGAGAAAGTGATGGGAGGGAGAAAAACAAAAAAAACAAATAGGGTGATTTGAAAACTTGCATGAAAGCCTGCGTTATGAGTCCCACGAAACGGCCCAGTTTCTGTTCTGGTGCTTTCTTATTTTGGCACTTAAGATGATTCTGTTCCTGTTTTAATCCCCATGTTTAATTTGACAGTTTAAATAATCAGGAAGCCTTTAAACAAATCATACTTGTTTGTCTTTCTTAATAATATATATATGTAAAATATTTGTAATAATTGGGTTAGGTACTAATATCCCTTAACGACAAGTTGCTCTTCTGTTTACAGACGATTTCTGGTATCTTTTTACTTTTGTTTACACTATATTCAGTCCCTGAATATTTAGGTAAGAAAAAATCAAATCAGGTCGAAACAAAGGGATTCATGTTGTACATACTGCGTACATACTGTATTGTAATTGTTCAGTAGAGGTGTTGTTATCTTATAACTACAAGTTACTCTGTATACTGTATAAACATGAAAGCCATGCGCATCTTAATAGATACTAATCTTGTAATGACCCAATAAGATCTAATGCACAGCCTGTCTGTTTACCATAAGCACACATCTGCGTACTTACGTATGCAAGTATGAATGTCTGAATAATATGCTCATCCAACAACAGCCGGTACACTCCTCTCCATATCCTTCTCCTACATCAGTTTAAAGCCGATCAGCGCACATATGGTTGTGGACATTTTTTGATGGTTATAGCAAAAGGTTATTGCCACGAACTTAAGTATGCACTTATTGGAATGCTTTTAATGATCATAATGTGCAAACAACGTTATGCACCAGTCTGGAAGTACAATGCAAAGAACCCAGATATCAAATAAAAATACCTAACTCTGAGGTAATGAGATTCGTAAAATGTCCAACTATGTGAATTATGAGGAGAAACATATTACATATTCGCCTTCCTGCCAGTACCATGAACCAAAGATAAAACAAACCCTAGAACAACATGGCGGCTGAATTCACTGAGTAGCCAGGTCACCCCCCATCACTATCCCCAAAGCACCATCTTAATGAACAAGTGCCAGTCAATACAGAAAACACATACTCCAGCCCGGTCCCTGCTGCTAATTAACGGAGCCGACTGTTTTTTTTAATGACAACCGTGTCCTTCGCCCGGTTCGTTAGCAGGACGGCCCTGTGATGTGTCCCTCCCTCCACCGCCGTCGGTAATGACACCCCTAGCAATACCCTTAGACACCATGGGACCTCACCGTGGGGCTCAGGGCCATCGCATGGCGTTAGCAGGGTGATCAGTGTTATTGCTTCTTCATCTCATGTGCCACTGACTTAACGAGATTGGATGTAACAAGAAAGACGCACAGGAACACAATGCTCTTCATTATTTCATGACTTCTTCAGTTTTTCATCACAGAAATGTCATGAAGTTGGCAGCCTGCTAATTCTTTGCAGAAAGAAAAAGGAACCCTGTCACTAAGCAGGTGACTCTTGATGCATGGGACACCACTATGATACAGAATGTCTCAGCCACACATGGGTCCAACTATGGGGGACAGAGAATGATCTGTTGAGGATTTGGCTGGATTTTGGGTTAGCGGATGATACTATTCACATTCAGTCAGTTAAGCACATGAGCAATGGGCTACTAGAAATATCTCTGTCTGGTTAACAGAATAACTCTCAGCGCTGAGCAATAGAGCCAAAAGGATGATGGTATTCCTACATATAGTTAGTGAGAAAAGACCATCCAATAAAACTTAAAGAAACAACCATGCACAGTGGTTGTCAAACTAGTCTGCGTCAATGTTTGTATAGGGATTATTAAACTGCTTTTATATCTACATTATTTAAACATCTGCCTTGCTGCCATAATCAAATAGAGCAGATGCTATGGTGCAGTAATAGGCAATGATAGAAGAGCCTCATTATATATCTAATATTAACTATGAACATCTCACATACATCTTAACAATTCAGGGAATATTCAGTCTTTGTCTTTTCTTCATTCTATCTTTGCCACCTTCGTATAAAGGGTGATAACTCTAAGGCCTGTGCTCTCGGTGGAAATGTAAGTATTATCTGCATCTTTTAGATAATTCATAACTCACCGGCAGCAAACCCTAACAAATGTGTACCATTACTCAAATGACAAAATGCAGGAAAAAAAAAAGAGGCCGTCTCCTGGGCCATGGCGGCATGGCGATAAGGTAATGTGCAGGGTGACTTGTCCCCGATTTCACAGATTGGCTTCGCTGTTGAATAGCCCAGAGGTGCATCCTGGAGAGACCCTGCTGGTGGTTGACTGACAGCCCCATCCATCATCTACTTTATCAGACTGCAATTCCAGGTGACAGCGGCTGCCAGTGTCCTACAGCTGTCCAGAATTAGCCCCCCGCCTGCCGATATAGTGGACTACTAAAAGTATCGTTTTGAAACAACTGACGGCCCTTTTTATCGTGGAATCACGGCGTGTTTTGATCGTGGAGGTTTTTCTTCTTGATAACGTTGTCCCTCACTGCATGCACAAAGGCGATACTTATCCAAATCCTCTGGATCGATCAATAGAGTTTCTACAGAACTGAAAGCGACGTTCAATGTGTTATTTCAGTTATCCAGCAGTTTTTGTATAGCTTTTGACAACAAAAGGAATTGTATCTTGCATGGTAAATAGATAAATGGCTGGATTCCCACTTACTTTTATTGTTTGACTTGTCTGCTTTTCATTTGTTATTTCTAATGCTGGTTCTTATGCTGTGGACTGGAGTGATGTATGACTCAGGGTGATGGTTTCCATCTGTCATGGCTTCAGAACTCAGGTAAGGAGCTAGGCAATAGCAATCCAAGCCAGAGCCGGTGATTGAATGCAGTAGTTGGAGCAAGTGTCAAATCCCCAATTGCCTAGACCAATATGGCTTCTACGATGAATCAAGAGATCACACAGATAAAAATGGACGTGCTCCTAGAGTGTTTCCTGTATTGTTTGTGTGCTTTGAAAAAAATAAACACAAATACAATCTAATTCTGTTCTCATATATTTAGAGAGATCTCCAATTTCAATTTCAGCTTTTGTTCCCAACTGACCCTTTATCAAAATGTAACATCTATGGTTTGGTAGAGTTATTTCTCGCTAGTAGTCATGTCTTGACACTGAGAAAATGCTTTCTTCCAGGTTTGTCTCTACCATTCAACTGATAGCTTCCAGGAGGCATGAAAGCTGTCCTAAAACTGGGACAATTTTATTTAAAATGATTGCTACCCGAACATTCGTGTCCGTGCTCCTCAAAGATGGATGAATATTTGTGTCAGCCCTGACACTGAGGTATGTTATGACATTGAGTGCGGTCAAGTGTCTTGACGTGTCTACAAGTTCCATACTACTTGACCCAGCAGCACAGAATCAATACTGTATGATCATTTTCAGACAACTGCTATTGTGTGCTATCAATCACAACGATGGATGCAGGCCTTTGGGGCGAGAATTCACGGATTCGGAATAGGTCTAGAAATGTTCCCGTCATCGATTACAATTACAATTAGGGCATTTAGCTTTTATTCAAAAGCTAAATGCCCTCAAAAGCGACTTACATTGGTTAATGACTGCCGTCATGACTGCAAGATACAACAAAAAATGGATACAATTTTTATTCTATGAACATTTCTGATATTAATTGCGGGGCATCATTTTCCAAACATATTTTCAAGCATGTAAAATATTTGTATTAAGGCTAGCTAGCACCAAACCAAATGCACAGTATGGTACTTGTGATATGTAATTTCCATAGCCAATTCAACCACAATCATTTAATCATTGAGGCAGGCCAGTGGTGGTATAAATGCACAATTAATCAATTGGAATGCATTGTTTTCTTTCTGGAATCACTTACAATGGAGCAAAGCCAAACAAGCATCTGTCAAGATTAATTACCCTATTTTCTGCAACAAGGGCATTCCTAACTCAATTTGAATTGTGCCTAACTGTTGATGATGTAGAGGTGCATTCAACCACCTCCATCATTGCAATTTCCAATCTATTCATTATTTTTGCGAGACATAATATGGCTAGAGGAGATTTTCACTTGGCCACCTGCTTCAAGGACTATATATCATTGAAACCATGTGTCTTGTGGAAGTCCTGTTTGAAACATATCACTTTGTGCGTCTTACTTCCTCGCCAGACAATAATCCCTATGGAACATATTGTGTGCTATCGGATACATGGAGTAACTGCATTAGGTCAATGTGAGTTTCATAATGGGACACTGTGTGTGTGTGTGTGTGTGTGTGTGTGTGTGTGTGTGTGTGTGTGTGTGTGTGTGTGTGTGTGTGTGTGTGTGTGTGTGTGTGTGTGTGTGTGTGTGTGTGTGTGTGTGTGTGTGTGTGTGTGTGTGTGTGTGCTCTACAAGGGAGTAAATTATAGGGGTTGGTGGGGTTGAGTGTTGTGTGAGGGCATTCTAATAGAGCCTCTGGAAGAAGCAGAGATTGCTTGTATGTTATGCAATTGTGTTCTAACTGAGTAACATCTTTTTGTCAGATTAGCATTTTCAACAATTTTTTGTCGCCGAGTACCATTATAAATAATGAACCCAATAAAGCAAATTTGTGTTCATCCTTGTAAGGAAAACGTGAGGATAAATCACAGTAAACACAGTGCACTTTTGAGGATTGCTTTTTATGTTGGATGTTGGAAACAGTGTTCATCTCTGCACGGTGACGTTATTGAAAACTTGCTGTTTGTGTGATTTGTGTGGAGACTTGTTCTTGCTAAGCAGCTGCATTATTCAAGGTGAGCTGCATTTGTTCCAATCTCCACTATGTGTTCAATAGGAGTTTGGGCCAATTTGAATGTTTTCTGATTCATTCATTACTCAAGAAATGTCCAATCTCTTTTTCTGTTACCATCCATTTTGTCCATACTTTACTTCTGGATGCTATGACTTCCATCTTGCTTTGTTGTCCATTTATGATTTTTGAGTAATTTTGTAAAAGTTATTTTTACTCATATCTGCGCGATGCTGACGCATTGTACTTTTTGAAGGCTGATCTTGTGAATCTTGTTTCCTCAGAACTTCATGTCTGCTCAATCACATTTTATTAGAAAAAGGGCATAGAAAAACATCACAACGGACAAAGCATAGGTACGTATAGTACCCTTCTCAACTCAATCCTAGAGGCTATATGTGTGGCCACTGAAATCAAGCCAAGAGGCAGTTTGTTATGGAAAAAAAAGACAATATATCCATGCATTTGGATGGATGTGTCGTCGATTTAAATGAGGTCAAATGCAGCTGATTGGCGAATCCACCCCCTTCCGAATGCTTACATGCTCTGTCGAGCCAAGTTATCATCTTGAGTGATAATAAATCACATCAAGATATCAGCTTCGGTGATTGCTAGAGGGACTTATTCAAGGACTTTGACGGCGATGCTTATGGTGCAATGTGCTATTATTCAAATTAGCATGTGACACCATAAATCACTGCTTTGATAATACATCACTTCAAGCCTTCCGAAGAGGAGCCTTTTCATTCAGAACGTATTTATATCTTTCACAAAGAACACCGGTGAGTCAGGCGATGAATTCAAGTCGTCAGAAGTGTACTTCGAGAGTTTCAGTCTTAGTCTTCAGGGAAGGTACCAGACCTGACAATGCAAAACTGTTTGCCAATAAATCAAACTTGAGCTAGTTTGAGTAAGCATATAGGCATGCCCTCCAACCCTAAACGAGCTGCAGCTGTTGAGATAGCGGCCATATAAGCACATTTTAGACAAACCCCAGCGACTCTTTCATTTAAAAAAATAGCATGCAATGGTCAAAAGTGATTTCAATTCATGGCTCCTCAGACCTTGCAATAGATGTGCCATAACATACTTTGCATTCCATCGCTGATTCAATCTCTTAACACCCAATTGATTTTTTTCAAAGATTGCAATTGCAAGTTTAGACATCAATATGGTTAAACTCTCGAAATAAATGCTTTGGAATAATCGCATCCATGTGATTAAGATAATTTACAGAGGCAGGAATGGAAAATGTGATAAGGGAAATGCAAAGCAATGAATATACCACCATCTATTAGGCCCACAGCAGACATAACATATTTTATATTGACTTAGAAATTCTCACAATTCCCCAAGATACCTCTAACGCACGCACGCACGCACGCACGCAGGCAGGCAGGCACGCACGCACGCACGCACGCACGCACGCACGCGCCGCACACACACACACACACACACACACACACACACACACACACACACACACACACACACACACACACACACACACACACACACACACACACCACTAGCATCAAGAAGATGACAGAAAACAACTTTACAAAAGATAATCCCATCAAGAATGGGGGACGATTTTCATGTTTTCTTACTGAGTCCGCTCGTTGTCGGGTATGTTTACTGTATGGACTATTAGCTTATCACGCCATACCTTTAAGTAAGGGGCTTAAGATATGGACTTTAAAGAGGGCTATATTTATACCTTACCTCTCCCTCTTCTCACAGACACATGGAGGGGCGGGGGGGGGGGGGGGGGGGGCTGGTAATTACAGGATGTCCTTCCCTGTGTCGAAAAAGAAAGAGATGCCTGTTTGAAAAAGAGGTATATTTGTGGCATTCAGAGTGAACCAAGGGCAGTATCGACTTCTCATTAAAATCTATGAGGCTGTAAAAACAGAGGGGTCTTTCAGCACTGACCAAGGACTCCTGTTATGATGTGTCCCAACCTTGCTTAATTACCTTCCATGGGTTCAGTGTGAACAAAACTAAATGCCATGGTGCCAGATATGAATCAATGGTATTGGCATGTTGTAATCACAAGGTTATACCCTCACAAGGCAAAGCAGGACAAGGAAACTGAAACTTATTCCAACTTATTTTAGCCGACAAAGAATTTAAAATGACAGAAGTTTTTTAGATTATCAAACTCAAAGCTTTGTCCTTTGTAGAGGTAACAAAATGGCCGAAACGGCCTGTATACTGTAAAACTGGATCTGATTTTGGCTAATGAAAAAGGGACATCATTTAATACTTAAAAAAAAACAATATGGGATCAATTCTGAAACGTACTAAGGACACTTTCACAGCTATAGTTTGGTAAACACCTCAGCAATAGTTTGGTAAACACCTCTCAAGTCTAATAGACTTGGGTATGTGCTCACGCTGGACTTGTC
The DNA here is from genome assembly GCA_900291075.1 of Melanogrammus aeglefinus. Lineage (NCBI taxonomy): Eukaryota > Metazoa > Chordata > Actinopteri > Gadiformes > Gadidae > Melanogrammus > Melanogrammus aeglefinus. The sequence continues at coordinate 225,983 of OLKM01000476.1, read as the reverse complement.
ATGATAAACAAACAACAAAAGAAAAAATAATAATATTGTTTGTGTGATGATTTTTCTATTTAATTTGCGTCTAACTGACATGCTACTGATTTCCTAATGTGCAGCAAAACGTACCACATTCAACCCCAAATAGGCCTACACTCTTTTTTGGTTTCCATCCAATAGTCGGTTCAGATCACGTCCTCACCCAAAACAAATAAACCTCAGTTCACTTGGAAGATTACCAAGGTTAATCTGTTGGTCCGCACCAGTTCAAATGAGTTCATACCACCCAAATTAATCATACTATCAGGAGGAAAGGCTCCAAGGTTCGAACAAACAGTTCAGGTGTGAAATCACTCAAAAATAAATAAAGATAACATTAATCTAGCATTTAAGCTAAACCCTAATGTGTGATGAAAGTAACCATTTTATTAATAGCAAACAGTGGCATCTGCATCTTTGCAACAAACATTTGTCCCAGAGTTTTGTCAAGATATTTGTCCTTCAACGCCTAGTTATTCAACAGCACACAGGAAGGTATGGTCATGGCTTCGGTTTGAATGCCGCATGCCAACATTGACACCTTGTGCTTACACGGTCTGATTAAACTTGTTTTGTCACATATACATCCAATAGCAGGTACAGCTTACCTCAAATAACAGAATCGCCAAGGTTACATTGTGCGTGATGGAATGGATTAGCTTCAACATAATCAATGTTATGGATGGAGGTAGATAAAAACACCAAACCCCAAAACTGAAAGGGATCAGGCATCGCACAACCGCAAAACCTCTGAAATTAGAACCCACAGGTCTAGATTGAGGATCAGATTAAGGCTGTTGCAACTTCACCTCACCACTCCACTTCCTCTCATTTTAACCTCTGCTGCGATCCTAAGAGGGGATGTAATTCACCACCAGCTACCTCCCTCCCAATCCCTTCCCCCCCGCCATCCTGCACTTCCACCCCCCTCCCCGTCTCTCTTCTACCCGCAGTACCACTGCCACCTACAGCGCCAGCTACACCCACACCTATGCTTTGCCGCCAAGGAGCGTTCGTCACCCCGGTGACGTCTGTACGCCCAGGGCTGCGATGGCCATGGAGATACCCGTTGGAGAGACTGTTTGGCGTTCAAACTTTTTGCCCCGCCCCCCACCCCCACTTCCTCTCACCGTGTTCTTAAGTGATAACAGCCACGGCTCTGTGTTCATGCCTCATTTCATTTCATTATCGCGTCCCGCTCGCCTCATCGCATCGGTTCCCAGGCTACCCTTTCATCTCTGCATGGAGGCAATCACTCATAGACAGAGGCCATAATGGAAATGTGTGTGTGTTTGGGTAGGGGGGTGGGGGGCTACATTGTGATGGGAGAAGGGGGCCGTCTAATTCAAGGTTTGCGAAACCAATTTACCGTGCTCCAAAAATAAGATGCCGGAGAGAGAATGAGAGAGAGAGAGATGGCGCACTGTAGCAAACTATACATGTGCCAACTCTACGTAATTTGATGTGAGGAAACGCGGTAATTTCAATAAAACTAGTCACGGAGCACGGTCTCCGCTCCGTCATATCGGGCTTTGTTGATCGTAATAGTTAGCGGGGCGTGCCCAATATCGGTTCCACCACATTTCGGATATTGTGGTGCTCAATTCATATTCATAAGGACTGCCACGAGGGAATTATTCTATAAAAACTGATTACAGCCCGCTATGTAAAAATAAAAAAGGGTTGTGTGACTGCAAACGGCCCCTTCTAGCCTGCTCAGGGCAGCGAAAAAAAATCAGAAAAAGTATGACGGGGCAATGTGACCTCTAAAGGCCACTCCCCCTCATATCTCATCATTATAAGGTTTCATTGGATGTCACCTGGTCAGCTGGAGCATGAGAAGTCTTTTTAGCCCTAAAGCAACTCTAGTGTGATGAATGGTTCATGCCTCCAATCAATAGCATTTATCCTAGCAAATCAACCTGTGCCTTGTCCTCTCATCTTCAGCTGACCTTGGTCTCAATTCCATCTGGAAATTGTGCCGTTGCAACTCTCTGAACGAAAAAATACAAAGCAATGCATTGTTCCTCTCTCTTTGCTTGAGCGTGTATAGAGCCGTTCCCGTCTCATTACTTTGCAGACAGATCTAGTCTGAGTGTTGGTTCGGTTGCTGTCGCGTTCTGTGCTCTCCATGCATCCTACTATCCCTTGGAGGGAGGCATTTCTTTGGAGGGAAAAATAATTCAAATTGCCATCCAATCAAAATGGAACTGAACATGGACCACAGTCTGTCTTTGCACCAAAAGTGCTGTGAAATGGAGCTGGCACCGGGTGACGAGCACGGCAGGCCTGGGCTGATTGAAGGAGACATCCCTTCCCTCCCCCCTGACCGACGCCAACCTCTGAGCTGCAACCCTCATCGCGCTCACCGCCTGCCGCCTAATGTGACGTGGCGGCGTCCAGTAGAAGCACGCCAAGCACCCACCCCCCGCCGCCCTCACTGCACTCCCACCCCCCCCCCCCCCATCTCCGTGGAGCCACCTCACTCCCCCGTGGATCACACACAGAGAAGCAGATGGACAGCATGAATAACAACTTTGACTCCCGCCCACAAAACTCTCCAGACAGAGAAAACTTGTGCAGACGATTGCAGTTTGGGGGGAACAAGCCAGCCGCCAGTGTGCCATAATCAATCGCCGGAGCCCGGGAATCACCAGCCTGAAAGACTTCTGGGGAGGTTTTTGAATGATGAGAGGGGGCGGGGAAGGACATGGATATGACAGACTTGGAATTGAGAACCCAGAGCTAAGAAAATGACCAATTACCGCAGCGCGGTGGGGTAAAACGCATGCATGATTTACACAATGTGAAAGGACTAAGGCTCATACAATTTGAAGAGCCTATTTGAGCCCCAGCCTTCTTTAGAACACTTGGCCACTTTTAAGTACATCAGTCAGAGAGAAATTTGCTCCACTTTACTTTGGTGGGATAATTATTCATGCGCTGTCCTAATTGCATCCGAGCATGCAGCCTTGGCCTCGCTGTACTGCTTAAGCACACTTCAGCCATTTTAATTTAACAGTCAGTTTCACGGTTTGGGCATAGGGGCACCCTCGCTAACTATTGTACGTAAAATTGCTTTTGAACCAGAAATCAAAAAAAACTTATTTTTCCAAGCGTAAATTGTGAATGTCGACAATTGTGTTGATTTAGTAATACATATTGAAGTTAAAATGCAGTTCTGACCTTGTGTATTATTGTTTGCTTTTGTGCAACAGTGTGTATCTCCTGGTCTTAATTCAATTTGTTTAAAACAACTTGTCCTTAAAATACGTCAAAGGAAAAGCAAAGCCCAAAAAGGTAATACTTGTTTAAGGCCATTCAATGTAAACCACATCCTTTACAGCCGTAACATTTATGAGACACAGTTTTAATGTATTGCATGAATCACATTGTTCATGCAGTATATATTGATAAACGTACTGTGCACGGTTTTCACACCAAATTTGTGAAGGCAATATCAACAACAACATGGGGCTATATAAATTTAAATTTCCAAAAAGTATAAAAAGGGTGAAATTATCACAAAGAATATAAAAAGAGGGAAATGCTTTTGCTGACAGTTTCGTCTCTGGAGGAAATAGTTAAAATACAAAAGGTACTAAGGCAATGCTTTGATATTCTCGCTTTCAAGTCTTCCATTTGACAATGGCGTTTCTCTTTGCTCCCTGCGCCTCCCTCAGAGACTTGTCGGAGTCCAATTTGTTCAGCTTCCAGGAACCTTTGCTCATTTCAACACCTTTTCCAACCCTTATTGAGCTCCACAAATTACAGGGGAATCAATGATTTAAAGTTCATCATAAGGAAGTGCGTTAAAGAAGTTGTTTTTTTCTCCAGAAATGAGCCGGAAAGCATTTCCTGTCCTGTGCATGGTAACTTACATGCTCAGTTATTCAGGAAATAGCTTCTCAAATTGAAATACATCCGAGGTGATCTGTTATTAAAGCCAAATTATGACAATTATTTCCCTATTTGCGATATATTAGATTATTAAGTTAAACTATATTTACATAGAATGCTATTAATTAGTAATTTATTTGAACAGAAGTTATTGCATAATGACATTAACATTTTGCAGGGTCACAAGTATGCTGCCATCCAATGTGATTTAGAGCTCAGTTCACAGTCAGACACCCTCGCACACACGACACACACACATCCACAGAAACTCAATTGCACAAAAGAGCGCACACACATTTTACATTATACTCCAGCCCAGTAAGGCACTACCATAATTATGCAGTAATGGCTAGGTTAATTGCTCAGGAAATTCTAGAAATGACCGACCACTACCAAATATGTATATTATATATACCAATATGTATATTATATATACCAAATATATATATTTTTGTGTGTGTGTGTGTGTGTGTGTGTGTGTGTGTGTGTGTGTGTGTGTGTGTGCTGTGTGCGTTGCTGTGTGCGTGCGTGCGTGCGTGCGGTGCGTGCGTGCGTGCGTGCGTGCGTGCGTGTAAAGACTTTCAGTGAGACATTGTTATTTAACTGGATGGAATTGAGAGTACCTTCTCGTTAACGACTAAACAGCATGTATAATATTTACGCTTTCTATCTTTATGTTCCTTACACTCGTAGATAAGATAAGTCATGTCGTCATGTAGGATTGTGATGGGGGGATGGGGATCTCCAACCAGTTAATACTGGTTTGCTTTAGATGTGATTGGACCCAACCATAGCAAGTGAACCAAAATACAATGTATTGTGGTTTGTGGATCAATGCACACCTTTGCTCCAAACAGGCAATAACAAACGCTCAGAAAGGTATGTGTGAATGTTTCCTAGATTTAAATGAGTCACGTCATAGGTGGTGCAATCGAAAAGTAAGCACTCATCGAAACATGGGGGCACAATATAGATAGCAATTGCTTGTGGCAAATGATAAAAATACTGACGTTTACTTATTATTCAGTGGAAGAATGACGAGAATTTCTTTCTTTTTATTTTGTAGGAACCCCAAACGATACAGAAAAAGATTCAAGAGCGCGCAAAGTAGTTGTTGAGGAAGCGCTGTGAGGTTCCCTCAGGTTTTCTGTCTGAAGGGCGAGCAAAACCTTCAACACCATGACGTGCTTTTACATTGTATGCTTCGCTTGACAAAGTCCTGTGTGAACGCTATCGGAACCAAATGAAAATGCAACAAAAGGAGCAACTTCACCGCTGAACCCGACCAAATCTGTGGTTCGCATTGAGGTGAGAAAACTGGTTCGACTGGCCGCGGGTCTTGTCTTCTTTCCATTGAAATTAATTTAAGTCATCTTTTTCAACTTGTATGGCGCCGGTGCTCAAAAGGGACAGAGGTTTATCCCCTGGTGGCGTCGTCTGAAGCTCCACTCCGGCAAACTCTCAAGGAACAACTGCCCACAGCAAGCACACTGTTTGTTTTGTGCAACAGTCGTGGCAGGACATCTGCACGTTCACATCATACGCATATAACACACAAATAGCACACACAAAGATATGTGCAGACTTGCACAAATACATGTGTTCACAGGCAAAGTAAAATACATCGTAGATACACCTGCAATCACATAAACAAAAAATGCACATGTCCGCAGTGGTCCCACAGGGGATTTTGTTTGTTTTTTTGTTGAAAAAAAGCGGGCAGAATTAATTTGCTCACAAATTATGCTGATTTAAGCAATGTCTTTAAAGTTAGGTTGACAACATTCCAAAATATGTCTATACAAGATAGGTGAGTTATTTCCCAAACCTGTTACCAAAATTAAAAGGATTGAGGAAATGGTGAAACATGATCTTAACTTTCTCTTTGATGAGACACAACATCTAAACTCCCTAAATGCACTCAGGCCTGAGAGACACACAGGAACACACTGCGAATACAATCGGTAGATGTTCCTTCCTGTCCAATATTTCTCGTAAGATCTCATCAAAGGACGTGCGTCTCACACACAGCAATAGATAAGGAAGTGTGATAAATATTTAGCACGCAATATTAAAGCCAGAGGACTATCTCTGAGAAAATTTGCAACATTTTATCTATCTATTTTTTGTTAACTCACACACTGAAACTTTATGGTGGAAGTTGTGTTCGTCCAAGGGACTGGCATCTTAAGTCGGGGCTTGAGTGCTCCTGTGAAGGCCAGCAGAAGACAATAAGGGGATTCTAGCATCAAAGTGCAAGTGCAGAGATGAATGATTCATGAGCATCTGCCGCCGTTTGGCTGACTTCCTACGACACGATCGGAGGGTAGAGAGAGAGAGAGAGAGAGAGAGAGAGAGAGAGAGAGAGAGAGAGAGAGAGAGAGAGCAGAGAGAGGAGAGAGAGAGAGAGAGAGAGAGAGAGAGAGAGAGAGAGAGAGAGAGAGAGAGAGAGAGAGATTCTTTCTTGCGGCGGGGGTCAAGCACGAGGTGCAGAGTGGGAGAATGGTCCTCCAGGCACAATTCTCACGGTTGCCACATCACATAACACAACTTCTATTTTTATTTCATTTTGTCTCCAGAGCTCCGGGTCATTAAATGTACTTAGGATGACCACTGTCAGGGGACGGATTGTTAATTCGGATGTTGTGTTATGCGCTCGTGTTTGTGTGCACGATAACAACGTGCACACAACCCCCCCGTGTCTCGTGTGCATTATTATTGGGAGCAACAGTGCGATGGCCTGGCACTACATTGGGGGTAGGACAGAGTAAACAGGTCAGTCTCGGCGGGATGGAAAACAATGGGTCATAAATCACAGAGGAAAGAAGGTAATGGTGCTGGATATTTCTGAAAACATAAAGAAATAAAAATAAAATTGGAAAGGTCAGCGTCAAGTTCTCAGCAGCTGCTATTAATGTACAACCTCCAGAGACATTGATATGTTGCTCCCAGCTCAGGTGGTTGATTGCATTTCAGTAGAACGCAGTTTGTGTTTCACAGTCCTGTTCGAGAAGTTGACAAAGAAATGAGAAGAGAAAAATAAAAAAAAAACATCGCAAAAAAAACAAAAGAAACACGGGAGTGTTGTTGGGGTATTTGCCCGGGGACCACTCGCTGCTGCCTTGGCTTTTCATCTCGTACAGGAAGTCAGAGAAGTTGCGAGAAGGCTACCACACAGGGGTCCATTGATGGATGCACTTACTTCAAACTAGTGCCAAGTCCAATCGACAAAGGCTCGGAAGAAAACCGAGCTGGAGTCGATATGACTTTGATGTGGACTGCGTGAATGTACCCTGGCTCTGTAACGGGTGATAAACCATCACAGCAGAGGGCGGCAACTCATTTAAATCTTTGTTGTGTTAAGTTGTCAAGGGTCACTTGATGAAATATCTACAACATTAGATCATATATGTATATTATTAATTAATACTATTCTAAGCTATTACTGAATTACTTTTCAAACCTACGATTTTTCTAAATCAACGCTTTTTTTAGAACTACGATGAAATTAATATAACATTAATTTGTATTTTATTTAAAGAAATATATTTAATAATAAAAGTGATATGAATTACATTCCTGGTTTGACATGAGTGGTTGTGTGATTTGCACGGCTATGCATGCACACTTCAATTTCAAGTTTCTACTGTTCTGTACAATAAATAAATCCATGTCTCAACGTTGAAGAAGCGGGCGGCAATAAAGGAGAATAACAAATGACACAACCTTACGTTGAACAAGGATTTTGTCCTACTGTATAGGTTTAGACTCCTGGCTATTTTAACTCCTGGCTATTTTAACCTTTGGCTATTTGTTGGAATGGGTTACAAAACCCATTCCAATGCTCATAAACCTCAGACTTGCAACCGTTCAATACTGCTCTACTAAGAATCACATTGTCAACCCTACAGAAATATTTGGCCTAGCAATGCCATCAAAGTATTCCCTGTCCATTGAGGCACACACTACCTGTCTGTGTGCTACGTAGGCCATCTCTCCCGCGGTTAATTGACGGTGTGAAACAAATTTGAAGGATGCTTTCACGCAGCGGCGGGCAATAATGAATTCTGTGCGTTGGACGATAGTCAAGGCAATAAGATCACTGTGGAATATAATTACATCTTGTCGTGACCAGAGAGGAAAAAAGAAAAACGCAAAGCACCTCCGCAGTTATGGTGACGTCTCGCGTGGCTACCCAATAGGAGGCCAATCTTGTTTTAATGCTTTCAATCTCCCGTAGCACACATAATACTATGACCTGACTATTTCTCAACGGTGGCTAATAACAGTCTATCTTTCAACTTTGCAATAAACGCTGACTGCTAACCGGTGATTAGAAGCAGAATCGGTGTAGAGAAATGGACAATCACAGTTTGTTGTGCATCTGTTTGCCAACACAGAGGTCTAGAGGAGATCGCCTGCTTGCTAGCAGCACAAAACATTCCTAAGACAGGATCGCAACACCAGCTTATTGGTGATATCAGTGGTTGCAATAGAAAGATTTGGGAATTACAACAGTACAATGGACAAAACAACATGTGCATGTTTACTTGGAAACTTTGCCTTGTTTTCAATTGTGTGCATGTGCATGTGCGTGTGCGTGTGCGTGTGTGTGTGTGTGTGTGTGTGTGTGTGTGTGTGTGTGTGTGTGTGTGTGTGTGAGAGAGTGTGTCCTGATGTCTTAACACAAATGGGATAACTGTTTAAAGTCCCAGCTATTTGCATTTGCAGCACAAGGTTTGAATGTGAAATACAGGCTGTCAAGATAAGCTGCATTTCTAGATAATGTGACAACGCCGTGGATCAGGACAAAAGGTTCCCCACAAGTAATAGATTACTCACCGCCACTGATGACATTTAAGCCCCCAACTGTGCACAAGGATCCAAAATAAGGGGATCGCGTGAAAAAAACACAACAAGAAGACACATCTCAGACAGGTGATCCATTATTCATTGGCCACGCATGCTTTTCAAAAGCCTCAGAAGATTGTTGGATGCTTTTACTAATAGGTGAAGTCAAGGACTGACATTCTCTTTGAATTTGAATTTTGTGCAAGTGAGAACTACTATAGACATCATAATGAAGACAGGCTTTTGGGGAATTTATTTGACCATAAAAAGGTTGGACAAAACTTTTTACTTTCCTTACTTTCCTTACTTACCATTTATCGTCATAGGAGCTGTCGTACATTAGCCTACCCTCTAAGCAGTTTAAAGTTGCCAAATATCGTAAGGAAAATGACATTCAATAGTTACCTTTAAACTTAGCAATGTTCAAGATACTTTTGATCAAGCTGTTTGACGAATTTTATGAAATTTGAAAGCGTTAGAAGTTTTAGTTGAAAATTATGGTAGGATAGGCTACCCTTTGCTCAGGAGGTAGAGCTTGTTAACTTGTAAACAAAAGGTTGCCAGTTTGATCCCTGATGAGTTTCAAGGTGTCTTTGAGCAAGACACCTTACCCTAACTACGACAGACTAGCTGGCTGTTGCCTTGCATTGTTGACTCCGTGGTCGATGTGTGAATGTGTGTATGAAACCGTTGCTTTGCGGTTCACTTGGCGTCTGCTAAATGCCCTAAATATAAATGTATGTAAATGTTCAACTCCAAGGTGAAAGGTCACTGGGTTCTATCCCCAATGTCCACAGGGGGCACTACCTGCGCCTTAATTACATTTTACTTTTTTATTCTAAATTATTGTATGGAAATATAACGAACGAAACTGTAGTAAATAGTAACAGGCAAATAAAAATGAATTATGACAATGAAGTGTCGCTTCTCTTTTAAATCCCATCACTACGTTGTCAGTGTGACACAACGACACAACAACATGTCTGAAACATCTAGAATGCACTGATCTACTGTACCACAACAAGATGCGTTACACAAACACAACGATGAGTGGATGCCCTTCAGGGACTCATCAAACATTGAGCAGTCTCAGATTTGTGGCAGTTTCAGCAGATGTGTCGTCGGCTGTCCGGCTCTACGGCCCTCCGACACACTCTGCATCACAGATCTCTGGCACGCAAACCCATGAAGTCAGCAAAACAAAAGAAGATTAAACACTGTCTATTTAGACATTGACTCCCCCTACTCCTCCCCAATCATTTAGGGTGAAAATCTACTCTTGAAGCTGCAACCATATGTCGTGCTCCACTTTAAGACAATGCGACTTCATTGTCGTCACACTGGCAGGTGTTGTATTTCACGCGTGTAGGCGGCAAAATAGAGAAGAGATAAATCAAGCCGCACTGGAGAATGTTCAGAGAGCCCAGTTGACTGAAACTAAGATCTAAATGTTCACTTCGGTGTAGGTACAGAACGGGCTTTTGGGAGTCACTACCCCTGTCGATATCTGTTACAATGGACAGTGACTAACAGGGATGTAATGTAAATCTCCAGCACTGTTGTGAAGAGGCATTAGGAAGCTCTCTGTCTGTATTTTAACAGAACAAACATAACTTTAATTGATATGCTGCAAATAAATATTCATGTTGTCATTAGTCTCTTATTATTTATATTATTTAAACATACATCGTAACAGTTTTACACCATGTCGCGGTTTAAATTCTTACTGTGCATAAAAAAACACAAAGACAGTGTCGACCAATGAAAGGGAAAGGTTCCTACCCACTAGGCAACAAACCTGACGAATCTAGCACCGACCCCAATTCGGCAGACCCAGTAGGTAAAGAGGATAGGAAGGGGGGGGATGATCGGAGCTCTGATTGTAGTGAAGTGCAAGAGGTCCCAAGACACGTGATTGTGCAGCCCTTGGTATAGTCGGTCGTATAGGCTTCATGTGTGGTCACCTGCCAGAACAGACGGCATGGCAAGACTGAGTCATCTAGTGTGTCCTGCCGAAGTCAACCTCGTCTTTAAAAGTCACAGAGTGGGTCTGGTGCTCTAAACTCGACAGACTTCCTGTGAAACCTGAGTCGGTAACCATAGAACTTGTTTTTACCTTAGCAACAAACATTGGATGGACTTAAAGTTGTTACGACGCTATGGCGATGGAAGGAAAGTGGCTTCAATTTGGAACTCCACTTATTTCTTGAAGTATCATTATTTTGTCACATCCCCTGTAAAAGTAGGGACTCTAGTCTAGTGTGTGCTACTGTGGGACAGAAAGATGCATGAGAGACAAGGAGGAAGTGCATCAATGTGTGACAAATGTGCTATGGGGTAGGAAGCTAACAATCCAGCTAGTGTTTCAATCTGAACGCATGTACATTTTACAGTGTTATGGTTTGAGTGGCGTCGCGTTACATTTTAGACATTACGGAGACACTGAATTATAATGGAATTGTGCACGTAACAGCCACGCTAGCAAACTGACAGCCACTTAAACCGCAATGATGCAAAAGCACAGATTCAGATTCACTAAACTTCTATACTTTTCACTTTTTATAATATAATATAGCCTTAATACCTCATAGTTGCAGTTATGTTTTTCAGTTCATATTTTCTGTATGCGTGGGTAGCAACATACATAAACATATATATTTATGATTTGAATATATTGTATGATGGTTTGACGAGGGGAGGACATGCTACAGATGAAGTAGCTTATTAGCTTATTCTTTTCCCTCCACATTTGAACTGCTTATTGTATTTGGTAATGAAAACCTTTTCAATGTTTAGTTGCTTATTGAAAGGGCATTTTCAGGAAAAGACAGTGGGTGTGGAGTTGTCAGACATCTGTCAGTGAGCCAGCTGTCAGCCAAATAACCCCGTAGTGGAGCATGTTGCCTTGGCGACCAGAGAGTGCAGACACCAGCTACTTGGCTTTCTGCCGTGCTCGGTTACACACCATGAGTATTAATTAAATGGAAACATATTTATTGGACACTAACATTAAAAACCACATACCGCAATGCAAACTCTTCCAAGATTTGATATACTGCAGTAATGAACAAACACGGATGCTCATTTAATAATAAGAGGCAATCAGGTGACAGACTGGCATGTTATTATTGAAGCCACATGTGACTGATTGACTATAACAAGTGCTGAGATTTTACAAAACCTGGTGTTAATGAGGACACCTTGCATTGTATCAACCCTGCAGACTCCAAATGGAAACGAGATTCACTGTATACAGAGTGATACCGTTCGTTTTTGGGGGTTCTGACTTTTAGAGGGAAACCCACTTTCAAGAAAATATGGACAGACTAGAGATACCCTACTCAACTTTTAGTGTGGTGTTGCAAAATGTAATAATGGGCTTCGAGTTAACAATGAGCTATGTTATGAGTTTTATATAGATAGAATATCTATATTATTAAATTATAATTAGCATGAAATCACTTCTACAGTCAACCATTATATTGATTATATATGTTGTTTCTTCAACATGAAACCTTTGAAAACCTTTGTCACCAATATAATTATTAGGAAAGAGATACTGCTTTTACTCATGCTGCGCTTGCAAAAGTAAAAAGTGTAACTCAAAAAAATGTCACTTCAAGTCAGTATATGGAATATGTGGCATACATGTAAGGCACACTAGCTATTTAGGAATATGTTTTTTTTGGAAATCCATGTGACATGGGCCTCTATTAATGCCATGTTTAATCAAAGTCCATTCATAGTAACTACAAATAAATCGGTTTCTGCACTGTCAGATGCATTGACAGAGAATAAACGGAGAGCCAGAGGGAACCATGGTAAGAAACCAACCGTTCCCTCTACAAGAATCATTGTGATGTTATGTACCATTGTGTACCGGACAGGCCAGGGATCAGGGTTATACGCATACATTTATACAATAACTGTTCAAATAACTCGTTTTGTTGCATTTCCCATTTTGTAGGTCCACTGTTTTGGTCTGCATATATATATATATATATATATATATATATATAAAATAAAGCTGTATACCTGCTTTTGTAGCCCATTCAAACAGGCTCAACTCTTGGTACCTCAATTGGACAGCAGTGCATATTTAAGTGATTAAAAGGAAATATTTGTGAGACCACTGATCTTGACCAGTGTCTAATACAGTTATATACTGTATTTATAGCTCAAAAAGCATTGTGTTTTTTTTACTGAAGCTACGCTCACTCTCACTTGCACGTTAGGTTAAATAAATTACAAATTATCTTTTCTGTATGTGGCGGATCATTACTTTGCAATGATGGCATGTGCCCAATGCCACAAATTATCATTGCAATGTGACGATATCAGGTAGACCGAATTCCAAAGACCACTCAGAAAGACCAATCAAAGCCACAGAGCAGCGACACGTGTGACACATGGCAGCCATCTTGGTTGTTTATGAAAAACACCCCAACAGTACTTCCAAAGGCCAGGTTGTGATTGGCCGAACTCAGGCCAGGTCACTGGAAATATTTCTGAACAGGAAGGGGATCAGCCTCATATGCCAGAGCAAATAAAACATGACCTTGGAGATTCGTCTGCTTCCCAGTATAGATGGTATGCCTACTCTGATCCATGTAGGCATACAACCTATGTATGCCTACATGGATCGAGGCAGATAGTGCCATTTATAAAAGCTTCACAAGAACCTCAAGTTTGGATCAATATGTGTACAACAATAAGTTGATTATGTCAGGTTCTTGACAATGACTTAGGAAAATACAGAAGGGCTCTGGTCATGGTGGACTGTGTGTATCTATGTAGGCATACATGGATCATGGCTTGATCCATGTATGCCTACATGGATCAAGGCAACCCGTATATTTATGAGCATACATGGGTTCACCCTGTGTATGCTCATAAATGTAACATGCACGCTGGTACCCCTCAACGGGAATGACAATAATAAAGTAAATGATAAAGTAATGAGGTAGCTCAGTTCATTTAGACAAATACTTTATTCTTACCCTGCCACACTACACTGCCAATTAATGTGTAATAAGATGGAAGGACAACTCAGGGTTTATTGTTGCTCGGCCAACTTCCCCTTAGCGACCTTTGTTTTCATCTGTCCATAATTTCATCACTGCAGAATATTTGCTGACTGTTGAATATTCTTTGGCAAGAAGTTTTTTGGGGTTTGAAATGCATGTGGAGCTAACCACTTTAGGCGATACTGGTCTTGAATCTTCACAATTCAGTTTCTAGCTAAACATTGGTCTGGCCGCAGTCCTGTTGAAACCAACTTCCAAAACCCAGAAAAGGACCAATCAGCACCAGAGCACAAACTTTCTAAAAACAATGATCTCACAAGGCTCCAGCAGGTGCATCAAAGTGGGGAACACACCAAATGGCAGACGCTTGACAGAGCAAACAACCGGCAGATAGTGCCATTTATAAAAGCTTCATAAGAACCTCAAGTTTCAGATCAATATGTGTACAACAATAAGTTGATTATTTCATGTTCTTGACAATGACTTAAAAGAATACATCAGGGCTCGGTCATGGTGGAGTGTTTGTATGACCACAACCCATAAAGCAATCTAGTGAGACTGGTGAACCAGCACCTCGTCGATACGGGCTGTGTTCGACACGCAGGCAGGCAGTGGGGGGGCTGACTGTCTGTCGTTCCTACTGGTGGGGGCCCCCTGTGCAGATGTGGCGGACGGGGCCCTTTGAGAAAAAAGCTAGGGCTTGTTTACATCCGAGCCCTTCCCGCCGCTCCTTTGGTGTTGTTGTGCCTGGTTCCAATTCTTCTTCTCGTTCAAAGGGGTCCGTTGCCATGGGGGGTTTACGAGTCTGATCACATGATGACATCAAAGGGAGACGAAATGGGTGCCACAAGTCGGTGGGATTATGTAGGCCGTATATCACGCAACTCATTTCTGTGGAGTCTGAGGGACGCAGAGATGCAAAGAAAAAACAATATTTGCCTGTGCGTGCGTGCGTGCGTGCGTGCGTGCGTGCGTGCGTGCGTGCGTGCGTGCGTGCGTGCGTGCGTGCGTGCGTGCGTGCGTGCGTGCGTGCGTGCGTGCGTGCGTGCGTGCGTGCGTGCGTGCGTGCGTGCGTGCGTGCGTGCGTGCGTTGCGTGCGTGCGTGCGTGGCGTGCGTGCGTGCGTGCGTGCGTGGGTGCGTGCGTGCGGTGGCGGTGCGTGCGTGCGTGCGTGCGTGCGTGCGTGCGTGCGTGCGTGCGTGCGTGCGTGCGTGTGCGTGCGTGCGTGCGTGCGTGCGTGCGTGCGTGCGTGCTGCGGTGCGTGCGTGCGTGCGTGGCGTGCGTGCGTGCGTGCGTGCGTGCGTGCGTTGCGTGCGTGCGTGCGTGCGTGCGTGCGTGCGTGCGTGCGTGCGTGCGTGCGTGCGTGCGTGCGTGCGTGCGTGCGTGCGTGCGTGCGTGCGTGCGTGCGTGCGTGCGTGCGTGCGTGCGTGCGTGCGTGCGTGCGTGCGTGCGTGCGTGCGTGCGTGCGTGCGTGAGGTTTTTCTTGGGCATTGTTTTCGGTCCTTCTCAAACTACTGCTACTTCTAAGACAACATGTCATCTTTCTGATAGAGTAAGTGTGCAAATTAAGCAGTCGTATCGACTGAGCCCAGATAGATCCTTACAGTGTGTTCACACAGGCATTTTTTTAATATTAAAAAACACCTGACCAGAGCGTTTTTTTACCAACAAAAAAGAGCACAGAGCACAATGTTCTAGAGCACATATACGTTGCAAATCGGTTACAGTATCAAAGTGGTTTTTACCTACTTGTATCAGTGTCAATTAGTTACAATGTTGAGGATGAGAAAATTAGCCCTTGTTTTGGCGTTAGATGCCAACAACGAGGATAATAGCGTTTGGCGAACCTTCCCGTTTGTGGGTGCATATAAACCGGGGACGGCAGCAGTACGGTGCATTTTATAGTTTGATACAAGAGCTACGGTTTGATAATGCACGGTTCAGTGCGTATTTCAGACTCGACAAGAGTCAATTTGAAACCCTTTTGCGCATTGTTGTGCCTTCAATAATAAAGCAAGACACCCACATGAGGCAAGCCATATTTAAACAATACGTGTTTTGAGGACTTTCCTAGTGACGTAAGTTCTCGTTCATTGGTCAGCTGTCAAAAAACTGCCTGACGTCGGGTGCTTTTTCTCGGCGAGTTGAACTTTTCCCAACTTGAAAATCACCCAGAGCAGTGAAAAAAAACCCGCTGGCAGCGGTGTTTTTAAAAGCACCCAGGATGTTTTAACAAAAACACTCTGTATCATAGGAATATAATGTAAAACATCCACTCGCACCTGAAAAAAAAACTGGCTGTGTGAATACTCCCGTACTCTTCCTTAAAAGAAGCAGGTTGTTTGGATGCAGCGAGACACCGGATTGAGTGACAGCAGAAAGAGAGCAGGTGTCCGAAGGGGTCCAGCTGTTTGAAGCGGTGAATCTGCAACCAGGAATGCTCTTTTTTTTGCCTCGGTACATGCTGAGAGAGGAGACGGTGGAGTGGAGTCATTTGATTGTATATATCATGAGGAATTGCTGTGTCACACCATAAGAGAAAGACTGGAAATATATGTATGAGTAGAAGCAAGTGCTTAAAAATGGCCCCTCGAAGGATCCGCAATTACCACCAGGAAAACGAATCGAGAAAAATTAATCCAGCTAATCAAATCCCTCACTTGATAAGGTCTATTACATATGCATATTAACACACTTGAAATCTACCCATGGTAACAGTCCAAGGTTAAACTCGTATTGCATTTACATTAATGTAATTAACGGAACTAATGAAAAATATGAATCTATGCTGTGGTTTAGGCAAAATCGCTCCTTTTATGAGCATGTTGAAGTGGAGCTGGGTCTTAAAGAGGAATGATATGAACCACCTTGGGAGGGCCACTGGGCAATCAATGACCAGCTGGCGGTAAGCATTGATTAATGCAACTAAAACCACCAAATAGATGTATGCTGTATCAGAGTCTATATTATTGTTGGCTGGGACATACCAGTGGTTTGGGTCTGACTGACATCTGCTGCTGCAAAATAAGCTGAAATAAAACACAATAACTTGTTATTTACGTGATATAGAGGTTGTTTGAGAACTTCCATTCAAAGTCTGGTTCTCTCTGGAGAGCAAGAGCATATTACTGGCTCACCGAATAACAACCCTTGTAAACGTCTCCCTGGATTCTGGTGTATTGCAAGCCAGGCATTTCTAATCGGAGGCTATGCATTCTTAAGGAAGGTAAACGCCTAATGAATTACTTTTAAGATACCATCGGGCTTACATATCGTTTCCTGACTTTCTTAAGCCTATACCTTCGATATCAATGAGATAACAGATTTATCTTGTTAAAAGTAGCTTTAGACCACTGTTGCTCAGCTGAGTACCAGGAAGATACAATCTGAGTCATGCACAACCGGCCTGGCTACGAACTCAAGGTTGCTTCCTTGAGAATATGTCTCTTAACAAGCGTCAAAGAAGCTAACAACTTGTCGCTTAAAAGTTCTTTTGTTAATCTTTGAATTGCGCCGAAGGCTTCCCCTTTTGGCATACAGTCGTCCACTTTCATTTGACATAGAGGTTAGATTAATAATAAGACGTAGCACTGATATCGTGGTCTTGGAATACATTTGGCAGCTGTCCTCTTAGCAAGCCAAGCCAGCTGAACTGGTGATGAAAACGTTCAGACCGGCCCAGTTTCAGTGACCTGCCCTTTATATTTAAAGGTGGACTGTACTGCCAGCATGAAATTAAAAGTGCACTTGGAACACTGTTCTAATTCCTATCCCACCCAAACATTTACTGCAGTAAATAATGGTTATCATCTTGAACATAACTCTGACTGCGGGAGGGGGGGGGGGGGGGGGGCGGTTCCACCTATAGGCCTTCTTTTAAACTATGTATTGCATTTTCTTTGATCATTTTGCCAATTTTGCAAGCTAGTTATTATAGATGGAAAATGTTATTCACACAATGCACACAGACACAAATGTGGCAACACTGACAGAGAGATTTCATTTAAACTATAGGTAATATATAAATAACAATGTAAAAATGTCATGAAAATATTTAATCACGATTAATCACATTAATGTCATAGTTAACTCACGATTAATCTCAATTTTTTTTCTATGCTAAATATCCCTTAATTTCTTTGTCCCATTTTTTCTTTGCATTTTAATGCTCTTATCAACAAGGAGAATTGCATCGGCTTGCCTTGAGCTAATGTTTTTTTTATTGATCACAACATTGGCATGTACTGATCAAAACAGGACAATACAAAAAAAAATGACAAAGTGCAAAGGTAAACTAGGACTCAGCCTATAGTGCAATTAAACAATGAACATACAAACATACTGCCTCGAACATAGCAGGCAGGCTACTGCTTCTTTGTTTTGAACCAAAGAATGAAAAAAATAATAAAAAAAATTGCATTAACCGCGGGATAAAAAAATTAACGCCAATAAAATTGGTTTAAGTTAACGTCGTTAATAACCCGTTTGACTGACAGCACTAATATATTCAGATTCAGACAACTTTATTTATCCCCAAGGGGCAATTCGGTATATATACATACACACATGTATTTAATAAAATGATACAGTCAATGATGAAATGAGCAGAAAAAATACAATAGTACAATAATTTGTACTTCACAAAATACAAGCACAAGCCCTTCCATGAATGTGTGTAATATGCATTAAGGCCTCAGCTTTTGTATAAAAGAAACAAAATCCTGACCTCTACTGTCACTCAAATCACCATTGCTATCATTTATCCCCATACATCTATCTGTTGGTGGCCGTTCTGAACAGCGTCCTCAAAGTGTAAAACATTGCCACCACAGGAGCCATGGCGCCAATACGTGATTGGTTGTGGCAGCGCTGCTTTTATCAAAGGTCACCGTAGCAGGAAGCCCTACGTGAGCCCTGTGTGGCTATCCATTTCAGACCAACAACGGACAGGAAGTCAATGTTGGCCATGCCTCCGCAGTGTGTAATGTCACAGAATTAACTGATACCATTTGTCTAAGAACCACACTAGAACCATTATGCCATAGGTATATGACAGCATATAGATATCGTTTTACTTTTTTAGGTATTCAGTCTCGCTGAGGTCAGGAGGGACCCGATTTATCTATCAATATATCTTTGGATATAGATATATTTATATAGATTAAAATCTCCATCCCCCTTTGCGATTCCATCCTCATCCGTACGCCTTGCTGCAGGTGGCCAGGGTATCTGATTAGGGATGTCCTCAGACAGCCAAAACACACATTAATTCTGTAATGACTCGCTGCGCTGGAGCGATCATCGCTATTGGTCAGGTGACATGAAGCTAGGGGAGAGTCATCAGTGCCAGGCTGCCTAATGACTTTTTAAGCTCCTTTGCAGGAACAATGACTTTCATTATTCATCAAAGGCCAATTTCTGTTCTGTGTAGATTTGATATGCATGGCTGTCCACCGTGAATGGCAAAACATCTTATCGTTTTTATTTTTTTCACAATAGGCTTTGACAGAATGCCGTCAAAATATAGGATCAACATCCAGACGCCACTTAAATAACCATTTGGATGTTGCCCATATAAAATAGGATTTCAAATTTGCAATATCAAAAGAATGCCTAAATATGGGCAATCCTTCAGTGAATGTTCTTAATACTATTATAGTCTTTGAGAATTGGAAATATGTGTGGACACACAAGTGGCCAAAATACACTGCACATAGTTTAACAAAGCTAAAGTAATGTACAGTATGTCCTAAATAGCAAAGGTTATTTCACTCAGAGTCACACACGCAGTCAGGCACACCGGGACATTCAATCAAACAGAGCAAGGTGGCTTTTTCTCCAGTCTAACTTCTTTCTCTCATATGCGTGTCTACGGGGAGTTATGTTTAATTCATGAACAAAGACCTTAAGGAAAGGGTCGTGTTCATGTCCCTATAGGTCCCTCCGTGAGTTTATCAAGGTCAGTGAGCAGGGCGTTCTGAATCCCTGTCCCTGAGCTTTTAACAGTCCCCCCCCCCCCCCCATTTTAAACATTGAGCATGTCGGCTTGCAGTTGTAAGATGTTTCTCACAAGGTAAACAACAGCTGTTGTCTTTTCTGGGAAATCAACAATTTTCCTGAATGTGGGTTGATTTGTTGTTTTTGTTTGTTTATTTGGATTCATAAAGTTATTTCCTAAAGTAAGCACTTTAATTAAAATGCACAGAGCAAGTAAAAAGAAACAAATATATACATATAGATATATGTATTTTTTTTCTATAGAAGTATGATAGATGCACACGGTTAATAACAGGTTAGTATAGCTACACTAAACCTTAAAGGCATCCTATGTAATATTTCATCATCAAAATATCTATATATGTTATCTATGTTAGATATTTTGTTGAGTGGTTTGCTTGTACTTTCCCAATTTACATGTCGCTAAGCTCCGCCCTTAGAAAGCAGATGAGCAAATGACATTCCAGCCTCAATTATACTCGGACATCAGCTTGGACAACTCCATTGAAAACAACAGGGAGGAGGCATAATATAACAATTTATAAAAATAAACATAGTTAAACGATGTGCTTGGGGTAGTAACACAGACAGTCTGTATCCTGAGAGGATGCAGAATGGGGTACATTTCATCCCGTTTCCCAAGCCACAATGGTGACAAGAAAAAGTTTGTTATGTGGATCAGACTGTGCGTCAGACCAGAATACCAACTGAGTTTAAGCTTGTCACCTTCTGTATGTATTTTAAAGTGTTGAATATACCCCTCCATTGCGTAATGTAGTCCCTTTTGATTGCTTCTGGAAAAAAAAAACATTTTCAAACAAGCTTCCCCAAAACCTGCCTTGATATAATGTCAGCTGACATTTTTCCTTATGTTTTGTTATCTAGTCTGGTTTGTTTGTCCCACTTCATCATGGTAATGAAGGGGGGCATTATTTAGCGATTAATTGCTTTCCAATAATGTTCAAACACAGAACGATATTTGCCAAACATCATTCTCCAAAAATGTTTGGATTGAGAGACTCCTAGCAATTAGATAAATGTATAAATATGAGTTGGTTCACAAAAGGAGCTGATTCATCGTTTATATCCAGCCTTTCAAAATAAGGTGGCCAAACTATTAAGGTACGGCCACACCAAAAGCGTTACCCGCGTATCACGCGTATAAAATCGGCAATTTTTCCATAGGGAACCATTGGTTTACGCGCGTATGAGACGCGTACACGCGTTACACGCGTATAAGCAACATTTTACTCGCGTTAGGCGCGTATGAGGCGCGTATATATACGCGCGTATATATACGCGCGTACATATACGCGCGTACGAGGAGTTCAAAAAATTGAACTTTTTACGCGCGTACGCGCCGCAATAGCCAATCAGCGTTGAGCTTGACCCGACGTCACTGGCAGAGAGACGGAGAGGACAGAACCGCAATGGAGGACCAAAACCTCATCATCGCAGTGTGCAGCCGTCCTGTCCTGTACAACACCAAGGATTGTGTGTTACCGGGACAGGAACAGAAAGAGAGGGGCGTGGGTCGACGTGGCCGAGGAAACTGGCTGTCCTGGTAAGATCAGTGAATGTTTCAGCAAAAGAAAAATGGCGGCGGGGGGGGAGTTTTGGGCGGTCTCATCTACGCGCGTTACGCGCGTATCTGACCATTTTTGACACAAAATGGTCAAGCAACATTTTAGCTGCGTTACGCGCGTACATGGTACGCGAGGTACGCGCTTGGTGTGTTCGCGGCATTAGACTCAATTAACCACAACATCAGAGAGCGAATTTGAAACCCATTTCATCCACCCATTTAATAAATAAATAAATAAGAAAACATGATATGTTGATATGTTGGATATGTTGTATTGACTTTTACAATGCAGGTCTATTGCATTTTAAAACATAATACAAAAAAGACAATAAATAAAGAACAAGAAAAGGTGAATTTCACTGTTCAAATATATGGTTGTCGTATTATAGAATTATACCGTTGCAATGCTTTCGTGTTTTTATATTTGAA
Source organism: Melanogrammus aeglefinus (assembly GCA_900291075.1). Taxonomy (NCBI): domain Eukaryota; kingdom Metazoa; phylum Chordata; class Actinopteri; order Gadiformes; family Gadidae; genus Melanogrammus; species Melanogrammus aeglefinus. The sequence goes on along the minus strand of OLKM01000476.1, from coordinate 204,171 downwards.
GAGAGAACAAATCTAATGTTATACTTTCATGAATCGCCAGGTATTTTATGATTGTCTGATCAATACCCAGTATTTCTGGCCTGAGCAGCAGTTTTCTGCTGATCAAGGCATCCAGCGTACAGCATCTAAATGATAGAAATGCAATCTTTTTACCTCCCTCTACTGCCCACCAGAAGAGGACATTTCCTCTGTGGGTTGGAGGAAGATTTAACAACACATTTATTTTTACAGAACCGTTGTTGCAAACAAATATGCAAAAGGACAAATCCAGTACAGTAAACTTGATAGACAAAAACTATGGTGGCCCTTATAGCTCAACACATTGCAACTTAAGAAAACACAGGCAAATAGACAAAACCCAAGCAATTAAGAAAGCATCTACTCAATTAGACATCCAAGCACTACAACTTAAGAAAGCACATGCAAATAGCAAAAAAGAACCACATTAAAAAAACCTCTTCATCAATTTGACGACAAATGCACAGCATTTTGAAAACTCCCTGCCGCAATTACACCAAACAACAACGGAAGTGTTTCCAGAGCACACTTAAAAGTGATGAGCACGTCTGGACAGTCACGCTTGTTGTTGCAGCAATGATTTGTGACAGATGACGTTATTGAAGGCAGCTATCCGTGATATTGGAAATGAGTTAAAATGTAAATGTTTTTGGTTCATTTTGACATTGTGATCGCACGATTCAGATATTATAGGCACTGGCTTTTTTTGTGTGTAATTCCAGTGCATTTCTGCACAGTGTTGTGACTGTGTTGTTTGTTTTGTAACTCTACTGATTTCTGAACTCTACTACCCCTCTTACACAAATATCAACTCGTAAGCGTATTATTTTCAGCCACTACGGTAAACAAGTTGGTCAAAATATGAAAAGTGGTAAAGATGGTGCATTCCAAAAGCCATTAGGGCCAAGGAACCCAACAGCATCTCTGAGTTGTGCTTACTTTCTTTGCAAAGGGTGGACTGAGTTCTTTTTTTTAATATGTGTTATGCGGTTCCTTGGAAAAAGTATATGCTTTGTGAATAAAAACTCATTATTCTGTATTTGTCTCATATCTCCGAAATTTGTGTTATAGCAAAGAAGTTAAATTTGGCTGTGCAGAAATGCATACATCAATCTCTATACGTCTCGATAAAACTGTGCTTTACACAGCAAGTTTTCATTAGCATATTTGGTAAAACTTTACCTGGATGGTCAACAGTGTATATCAATTGAGCATTAGTTGAGCATCCGTCGAGCGTCAGTTGAGTTTCAACAATGTCTCACTTGACATGTCAACATAGTGTGAGTTGACACTGAATACGGTTAACGTATTTCTGTAATATGTCAAATGAATGTGTGCCGAGTGTCGTTAAGTACTCAAATAGTATCACATGATTACCACCAACAAAAAGACAGTATATACACAATAGTACCCTATAAATAAAGTACCAAATTTGCTGTTATGACACTTGACCCACATGAGCGGGACAAAATCATATGGACCAGATGAAGGTAAAACAACTGTGTGGAACCTCTACAATCAAAACTGTAGGATTTGGGAGAGTAAAAAAGTATCTTTACACACTCCACTCTACAGAACAATATGGCTAAGAAATGGGGCTTTGCTGACCATACTCCGAAGATGGAAAAAATAATATGCCTCATTATCCTGTAGTGTATTGAATAGTTGTCCTGTTGGTCCAGGCATACACTTAAAGTGATGGTTCGGCGTAAAATTCACCTAGGCCGGGTCATTTCCACCATCACATCCAGCCAAATACCCTGTTAGAAGCATTTTTAGCGATGGTCAACACTGGTCAAGATCGGGCTAAGACCGGGCTATCAGCCGAATGGCTTAGTGCTGCGCGAATCTCGTAAATGATTAAATTACCCCACTAATAATGTCTGGAATGTTACCAAACTTCTGCAGTAGTACACATAGGGTCTGTACTCACAATACGAGGCATTGGAAAGTTTGTAAGTACACCAGGAGTATATATTAAAAACAACACTTGCCTGATAGCTTCAACTTTCTGCTGCTAAAAGCTGCCGCTGCGTCGACGTCACGTCCGTGTTTCAGGAAAAGTTAGTAAACGTGTCAAAGTAAAACTCACAAGTGTAATGAAAAAGCTAGTGAATTCAACACTCCATAGAAATGTATTGACAACTGAAATAATTGAATACTTGATACATTTATAAAAGTCAATACATTTCTATGGAGTGTTGAATTCACTAGCTTTTTCATTGCACTTGTGAGTTTTACTTTGACACGTTTACTAACTTTTCCTGAAACACGGACGTGACGTCGACGCAGCGGCAGCTTTTAGCAGCAGAAAGTTGAAGCTATCAGGCAAGTGTTCTTTTTAATATATACTCCTGGTGTACTTACAAACTTTCCAATGCCTCGTTTTGTGAGTACAGACCCTATGTGTACTACTGCAGAAGTTTGGTAACATTCCAGACATTATTAGTGGGGTAATTTAATCATTTACGAGATAAACACACTGTTCCCCTCGCGCAGCACTAAGCCATTCGGCTGATAGCCCGGTCTTAGCCCGATCTTGACCAGTGTTGACCATCGCTAAAAATGCTTCTAACAGGGTATTTGGCTGGATGTCATGGTGGAAATGACCCTAGGTGAATTTTACGCCGAACCATAACACTTAAAGTTAATGTTTTACATTAATCCGGTGTCCACATGATTTTGTCCCAATATCCTGTTAGCCTTATAACAGGATATTGGGTACATTACTTATAGGTAACTATTGTATATTTTTTATTTAAAACTTTATTTCTGCATATCTTTAATTTAAAACTTTATTTCTGTGCATCTTTACTCTAACAATGTATAATGTCTCTGCACTATAGAGCTGTTAGGCTGTTATCACTAAAGGCCTACATTTTTACTGATTCCTTGTGTTGTCTGTTATTGTTAAGGTTTAGCCCTACCGGCTTCGCTCCACTGGTGCTTGCCAGAGATACGTTATTTGAATACTTAATGATACTCAGTCGTCTAAAATTGTATGGATATTCTATCAATATGAAACTCATTCAGGTGAAACTACTGAAAATGTAGAAAAGGTTACACTGAAATATGTCTGAAGATGGATGGTTGCCATTCTCTGGAAATGCATTATCCAATCAGATAACAGTCAGTTAACATTACATTTAAAATATGTGGATATGTACAGTATGATAATCTTATGGAGTGTCAACTAACACAATGTTACCACATTAAGTGAGTATCAACTGACACTAAACTGAGGCAATGTTGACACTCAGCGATACTTTTGTGGGACAAAAGCATTGAAGCTTAACTGTGGACTATCCAGGTATACAAAAACACACGTTGACGAATACAACGCATACAAATTGGTTTTAAATATTTTTCCTATTAAGAGAAGACATGGTCTCAATATCTACATGAGTGATAACTAAGCAGTGATAATCTTTCAACAAAGATCTTGCTTGATCTCCAACAGCTGCAATATTGCTGCCATATTTCCATGTACTACATACTGTGACAGTCATGACATGTTTTTCTTATCTTATCACAGCCTTACCATATGTGAATGCTAAAAGTAATGTTCAGCACTGTATTAAATGAATGCTCTTCTCAATTATTGTGTTGTGTTTATTCCCTTTCTGCCTTTTGTGCAAGCTATTATTATGATCATCTGATTATCATCCGAACAAGGTTAAATAAAACACAATTCCCCTTTTAGAACCATGAAGAAATATGGAATATGCATCTTCAAATATGGAAATACGCATGACCAAGCTGCTTCATCCTCAAAGATGTGTGTGTTTAGTACACGACCACTCATGTTCTGTTAATTATACAAAATACCTTGCTACTTTTTATCAACTGGTTATTTAATTAACTTCTGTATATATTTACACTGTAAATCCTCTATGTTGTGTCTCCTTCCCTCGCTAATTGTTTATAACCCTGTTTAATTGTTATGTGGGACACATTAAAACAGCCATTATTCTGCCTATTTATTATCCAACATAAAAGCAGTGTAAGTTGGAATGGTAAATCTGCTCAGCCAATTAAGTTCGACGGTCTCTCTAGATATTCCAGTGTGTTGTCAACACAAATGGCGGCCTGTCCCAGGCACTCCTCCTTTCTGCCGTGACAACCACATTCACAGAATGGTATTCATAAAAGACTATGTTATTTTATCCCTGCTTTGTATAACCATATCTTTGTTTTCTAGGCTTGGTATGACATATTTAAACAATATGATGTGTCTGCAGTGGCTTATGCATAGGGAAATTTGGAATTGTGAGATTCTGCTTTGAGTGCTACCTACCATTTTGATATGTTCAGCGTTTTCCACGGTCATGTTTGTCAGACTTGTCCAGTAGAGCTTGAAAAAGATGTTACAGGTCCTTAAACCGGCACAGGGATTCACCCTGCTAACCCCAGGATTTAGAGTTGATCTCGCAATAACCGCTAAGCCAAAGCTCAAGGAGTCCTAGGCGGAGGTTAACCACAGCACTTTCACCCCCCAAAACAGATGTCTGCCTGGGTTCACAGCACCAGTATACCCGCTGTCACTGTCAGAGATTGAACCGGCAACCCAAGGATTGAGATGACAACATAACCACAATCTATCAACGACAAAGGGGACTGGAAGGGGATATCTGTACTTTTTTTTCTCTAGCCAGATTTATTTAGGACTAGTATGTCTGAAGTACATGCAAACCATTCCATTGCATATTCAATCAATTTCAATTGAACTGTTCACCTTCTGCTGCATCTGCTGCCACTTATGCCTCCACCGTGACCGTCATCAACCTTCCGGGTAAATGTGCAGTGATGTCTTTCTCGCTAGCTCTAATACATCATTCGCACTGCAGCGATCGGACGGTAAGAGTACACCGGATCTGTCTAGGATTATTAATTGCCCATATGATGTGAACATTTTGGCCTGAAACAACCTGTATAGATGGTGGAACTTCTTCACTTTCTTTCTCTCCCTTGGATTGAATTGTGCCTCGATGATGAACTACCAACATACTACGACAAGCATACAAATAACTTCACAGCGGGGAAGTGGTGCAAAATGCCACTACGCCAAGAGGAAAATAAGATGTTGTTTTATGGGTGGCCAGTGTCCTGTGGAGCCAGTAAAGCAGTCCAAATGGGCTCGGCATGGCGTCTTGTTACTAGCCAGAAGGGGGGGTCTTGTGTTGCGTGCCTGGGGAGGTCACGCGGCCACATGCCCTACATTTTATGGAAGGTAAGACGCTGTGGATGTCTCTAACATAGTTTTTCTTCTCTCGTTTTCATATCGATATGAATTATTCACGTATTGCAGATGGTAATCGGGGTGGGGGAAATCAAAATAATAATGTGGGGCACATTTTGATCTGATTATGAATTAATCAAAAATCCTAATCTTCTCAAATTCAATATGGCCGTTGCAATCGTGAATGTTCGTGGTGAAGTAAGCGTTCCCCAAGCCATTGCAGCAGGGGGTCCCCTGTCTCGATGCTAATGCTGTCAAATCATACGAGAGACTATTCTGTTGCCATGGGTTACCCAAAAGTTGCCGTCAGCCTTCGCTAACTCATGCTGGCTTATGCTGATTGTTGTTGCTAGTTATCAGGGAAAAACACAAAACAAAAGCAACGACTTGAATGGATCCATGATCTGAACGTGTGCATTTTGTATCGGTGACATTGTGTTTGCGAATGAACGGAGCTTCTGTAGCCTACCTCATGAACTAGAATGAACAGTGAATACTGATTTAACAGATATGGGAACCATGTAAAGATCCAAAAGATACTCTACGCCGCATTGAACAGAATACAGCAAAAGTAGAAAACATTTCCATATGCCGTTACCATAGAGTTGGTGCTCAGAGAAGATAGCTGAAACCTTGGAAGGAAAACATAAGTTCACGTCATCCGTTTAGAAAGAAATGCCACAGTTTAACGAACTCCAAGGAGAATCTCTCATGGCTTGGGGCCACACCATCTCGTGTGGCAGCTGCCAGAAAGACAAGTGCTGCCATCCATGAAGGTTGGCGCTGTTTTCGCTCACTACATTTGATTTATCAAAAGGATATTCCTCAGATTTTTCATGGCTCACAAAGAGAAAAGGCTTCTGAGGGCTCATCAAAGTTTTGGTCACTATTTGATTGGATTTATTTTTTCAATCCATTGCCAGAGGCAGTTGGGCATTTGCAATCATTTATTTATTCACCCTATTTGATTTTATATTTTATTTTGAAGTTTTGGGGGGGAAAGTTGGAATGTGGTTTAAAGATTGCATCTCCATTTCCTCCTGGTACACAGAACTGCTTCAAAGGTTAGAGGACGCTTTCAAACCAGGCTTTGAATTTGAGCCTGTCAAGCCCTGAAGGGTAGATATAAATAAATGTGTCTTGGTGGCATATGCACTGAGGTTCATGAGGAAAAAGGGAAAGGTGCAAAAGTGACTAAAAGCCGCAAACGTCATCATGTCACCAGAATTTTTTTTGGGCCCCGTGTTGATACAAAAATCACCGCAGTGCACAAGTGGCTCCCAACACGGCCTGCTTTAGTACCAGTACACTTGTCAATCGAGGCATTCTCTCCTTTTCTTTTTTTTATTGTAATTTGTGGTCATTCTGTGGTCAGTTGGAGTCCACTGAGCCGATGGCGGAGCTACCATCGCCCCCCTCCCCACCCCCCTCCCACACACACACACACACACCTCCACCACCTTAACCCCATCACACACACGCACATGCACACGCACACGCACACATACACACACAAAATGAACCCCTTTCCACCGCAAAGCGCTCTGTGGCGGATATAATTGAGTGGAGGGGGCGGGGGAGGGGGATTTAGGGGTCGTCGAGGGCTAAGCTCTCTAATGGGAATCTTACAACCCCGGCCAGCTGACACTGCCGATTCATAGTACCTCTTCATAATTGAAACTTTCCGTTTTTTCTGCTCAGACTAAAATAACCGAAGTTCTCGTGACGGTTATATTCTGCTCTCTTCCATATCCCACAGGATAATTATCACCTCTTAAATGTCTTTGGAACTGGCCTGCTTCTACGAACCTTGGTTCTGTTTGGTATTTAATATAAATCAAGATGAAACCAGAGAGAAGGGGGATACACACACATACATACACACACAGAACCCAAGTGATTAAGGATGGTTTACCTTTGTTCCCACTGCCCAAAAAGGGGTTTAACTAGGAAGAAAATAAAGATAATGTCCCCAAAACAAGGACCAAATGGGAGGTAATGGGGTAAGAGCTCACAGCGGACTTCTGAGGAATAAACCATTGGAGGGAGTTAATTATTCCTCTTCATGCACCTGACTCAGTCTAATCCAACTAAAGGTGGTCCACAGAGCTCAGTTAAAAAGCGAGTTAAGAGGAAATTGATCCTGACTCTGTTCCTAATTGTGGTGTTGTTGTCTACATTGTCTGAGTTTACAGGCTGATCATTCCCACATGTCTTGGTGCTGCCAAAGGCTTGGATGTTGCTGGTCCTCAATAAATTATGTGTTTTCCACTGCTGGCCGTCTTTGAGTTGCCACTGAACCTTTTCCTTGGAATTGAAATTGAAATTATATGATACCAGGCAGGAAACGATTTTATCACGGAAATACTCCCCATTCTGTCAGGCTAAAGTTTCTTGAAATATTATGTTTACGCTTAGGGGGGTTAGTGAGAGATGCTTAAAAAAGTGACACCCTTTCATTACTTATTTTGACAGTCTGTCCGTTCTTCGTTCAGACTAAAGGGTCTTTCAGATCTTGGTATCTTTGAAAACATGTCTAAGACTATATTTGTTTATCTACTTATTGGTATTTAAACTTGTGAACTTGATCTGGATATTTATTCATGATTATTGTTTCCTATTATCTAATTAAACTTTTTGTAATTGTTTCATTGATAATTGATCTAATTGTGTATTGTGGATGTGGGGTAGGGGATTTAAAGGGTCAATGGTGAACTGTTCAATTTGTATTCCTTATATGCAAATACAACACGACTAAAATATAGCCATCCATATGGGGGTTGAACTCCAAGCATTGTTTTTGCTTGTTAATTAATTTCAGCATTTACAATTGGAAATATTTATATATTTTTAAACATCAAAACAATAATAATGATAAAACTAAAGCTTGCTGAAAGGGGCCCAAATAAATGTTGAACATGATGCATGGTAACAGTGAAAGCAGTCTGTAATCGAACACCGGTGGCAGATCAGCACAAATTAGATCAACTGTCTTTGTGTTTTAGTGCCACAATAAAAGCTCCCATATTTGGCCTCACCAATTGTTAATCTATAAATGTATTCATTAATCGAGTGGCTGTGTTCAATTCATGGGTCCCTGGGGAGTGCTGCAGACAGTATAGAATACACTTTAACAGACTGCGGGAAGAGTGCGGCTCGCATAGCCATGCAGTGTTGCCTTGGCCATGATTAAGCATTTCTATAAAGTAGGCGCTCTGATTCGTTGCTCATTTGTCTCTACTTCCTCTTCATTTTGTCCTCCCTCCCATAATGAAAGGGGCACGCAGCAGTTAGAACAACAAAGTGTGTACGCATACGCAGACACAGTGCAGGAACAAACAGACACAGACTCACACACAAAGAAACCGACCCCCCCCACACACACACACACACACACACACAGACACACACACACACACACACACACACACACACACACACACACACACACACACACACACACACACACACACACACACACAACTGAACAGACAAACAGAAACAGATTAATTTATACACAGAGACACGTCCCCTTTACACACACACTGACAGACAGAGACAGACAGACAGATCTACACACTCAGATCCCCCCCCCCCCCCCACCGCCTACAACAGGCCATATGCATTATCAAAGCAAAGTCCATGCACACTACACTCGCAGCCTCAAACAGAGAAAAAGCCCAGTGCATAAACGTGCACACTACACAGACACAAACACAAACTCACACAAACACATGAAAGGCACGTACGTATACGTATCTCTCGAAAACAAACACACCCTACACACGTGCAAACAGAACCGCGCAAACCAAAGGCAATGACACAACTTGTTCAGCTGGGTGATTTTCAGCCAAGGACTTTCCATGCCATCCCTCCTGGAACACAACTGTGACAGAGAGTGTATTTCTCTGTGTTTGACAGGGAGAGCCAGCGGTGAGTAAAAGCTTTTGCAATGGGGGAATGCATTTGGCCAACTCGAGTATTATGACAAATCTCCCTCAAAATGAGAGTATGCTTGCAATATATCAGAATGTTGGATAGCTGCAGTGGCTCATGGTCCCCGATGATTTCATCACCTACAACCCAAGGATGTATTATTTCTATTCCTCCTCTGAGCTTCATGAAAGATAGCTTTGGTTTCTTTGATTAGAGCTGGAGATGTGAGCGCGGAAATCTTTAAAAGGCATATTACTAGTCGCATTGAGGGAAAAAAAATGTTGCGTACCTTTGTTGATTATTTCTGATACATTAAATTAATCAATCGAACATATCCCCACACCTCATTTCTGCAATGAAAAGACGTTGCTTCTGCTTATAATCAGAACCCCTATGTCTACATTCCAACAAATAGTTTAGCTTTAATAATTCGCCTCTAACCATTTTCAATAATAATTCAGTAAGCCAAGAGTTATTTTCGTAACAATTGCCCGTGTTAGGCGCTGACGTTAAGCTCCGATACCAACGTGGGGGGTGTCTTAGAGAAGCATAAAAGTCTTTGCTTGTCTAGAATGCTGAGCACAGTAGTTACTACGAGTAGGCCATGTGCAACCCCATCAATCTGTCTGCCTACAGCTTTCCTAGTGCTTTCTATGCGCACAGCCTCTCCTGTGCTGTATAACCTGTGTGATCACCTTCACAGGCAACACGGCAGCCATCGTCTTTAGCATTTACACTGATCCAATCTCCCAGTGTGACCTTTCACTGACGCACACATAACAGCCAGCCATGGAGCCTCCATAGAATTCCCGCCTCATATTTTCAAAAACCAATCTTCCTATTTGAATCGACTAATGTAAAAATCACACCTTGAGTACCTCTTGGGAGGGCAAAAGGCTTCAGCACCAAAAAATGCTTTGCTTTCTTATTTTTGCCTCAAGCTCTTCTTTCCCCTCACCCGATAACAATGAATAGTTGTAAGAAGAGCAGGATGGTCGGGTTTGAGCTTGGAATGAATCCAAAGAGACTCAGCCTCTGGTTATATGTTCAGCAGCCCTCCTGATCTGTAGCGCAAAAAAACCCACCAGGAGTGGGTTTCATAGGTCTTGTCTACGTGTGTGTGTGTGTGTGTGTGTGTGTGTGTGTGTGTGTGTGTGTGTGTGTGTGTGTGTGTGTGTCGTGTGTGTGTGTGTGTGTGTGTGTGTGTGTGTGTGGTGTGGTGGTGGTGTGTGTGGTGTGTGTGTGGTGTGTGTGTTGTTGTGTGTGTGTGTGTGGTGTGTGTGTGTGTGTGTGTGTGTGTGTGTGTGTGTGTGTGTGTGTGAGTGAGTGAGTGAGAGAGCTTGGATTGGAAACTGAAAACTGAAAGGGCACAGTTACGCCTTGTTTCCTGCTTTGTGAGGAGCGTATTACGGAAGAGAAAGTCGTTCCCTATGACTGTGGATCCGAACCCTTTAAAGACACTTAAAGGGTTAGCTCGCCACGGTTGTGTTCGCCATTTACGCTCTTACAGATCCCCGCCTCCAGCAACATGATCGAAACGCCTCATTTGCCCCGATTTGAGCTTGTCTGCCATTACATTATTAATCAGATTTAAGATTTTTAATCTTAAATCTGATTTAAGACTATTTATCTACTAATTACTTGTTAGAGACATCTATTACTATTCATGAATGTTGTTTATTCAAATGCACGTAACAGTTATTATTCCAATGAATGCAGCAGGTTAGGTCCTCCCTCAGTTTCTTCAAGTCTTCTCCATGTTTAAAGCTTTTACTGGTAATCCTGACTGACGCTCCCGCGTCGTGCATGAATGGGCATCTTCGAGGGCTGTGTACTGCCACAGCCTTTATAACAAGCAGGCCAGAGGAGGTCTGCTCAGAGTGTCTAGCCTGGTATCTCCCACAGTGGCACTGCTCCAGCTGCTCCTTACTATTTCTAGGCCGTTACTGTAATCTTCACACACACACACACACACACACACACACACACACACACACACACACACACACACACACACACACACACACACACACACACACACACACACACACACACACACACACACACACACACACACACACACACACACACAAGCACGCACTCACACATGCACGCACTCACGTATACACACACACGCATACAAACAAATCACTATGCAGTGTTCACCTGTGACCTATTGACTGTTTTTTTTTGTCCATTCTATAAGGCTTGTCTTTTAAATACTACAGCAGTCTCCGTTATTATTTTTTTAACAAGGCAAATTAAAATGTAATAAAGCGGTGAGCCTCCTGTGAATGCAAAGTCATAGCCGCGTTATTGAAGCCATTTCTTTAATTATTTCCTGCCTCGGTAAAGGTAGGATGGAATAAAAGTAATATTATTATACCACAGAGTAAACGACTGTCATCACATACTAATAACGTGCCACATTGTCTTTTTTGTCCGATAATGTATTCAAAGTAGAGCCTTAGATTGAATAGGATGGAGCATTTTCAGGGCTAGGAAGCAAGTAAAGATTTTTACTTTCAAACTATTTTCAGGGAGAAGCATAAACGATTTTGGATTATGACGTTCACTTATTTGCTAGCCTCGTTTAGTTTCAGCAAGAGAAAATGTAGGCATTTTCCGCCACGAATGGCTTGCAGCCATGAAATCAAGAAATCTGAAGCATTGGATTTTATGCATGACTCGTATTGATTTCTCAAAGAAGCTACCTTAGATTGTTCAATTGTGGATTTCTGACTTGCAGGACAGAAGCAGCAAAGAATTTAGATCTTTAAGAATTGAAGGAGTGGGCCTAAAAGAAAGTATTATAATAATAACAACCTTCTAAGTTGTCATAAATCTTGAATGAATTCAATTAAACAATTATGCTGATTTCCTTAGTGCCTACAGACTATAATTGTTTTAAATAATCTTTGAAGAGGGGCACTATATGTGACGACCACTCTTCAGAGGGGATTTTGGAGTGGACGCTCATTCATAGCTCGTCAGTACTTGAACGAGAGCTATTCCTGTTTACTGTGTAGACCAACCATCTGTCAGAAATAACATCAACTGACAAATATAAATATGCCTCATTTATAAAGCAAACTTTGCTGCCATAGTCAGGTCTTATTAGTTTGTTTACGGTTTTTGTTGTGGTTGTTTATTCATGCTTACCAGCTGGTCGCTGCTGACAGAGATGATTGGTTGAAGTGAAAAACAACAACTCAGACTATACATCACATTGTAAGGAAAATAAACTAGTGATCCAGAATGTGTTCTGCATATTCTGCACACTTGTGGAGAAACTTTAGCCCATGACAATGTTCTCAAAGTGCAATATGTGAAATATGTACCAGTATTCACCCTAAATGCATTCACTGAACCCATTTCAATTTAAAAATTGTCCTCTCTTGGTGATTTACATTTAGAAGAAGGAATCTGAGACCAACCAAATAATCTCAAGCTGATATTATATTTCCTCTCTATTTGACTTAAAGAAGATTTCTTCAGTTCCTTAAATCAATCTCAGAACCTTACCTCCCCCTACCCTCAAATGGCATTCATCCCATCAGGGGGATTTTGCCATGAAAAACATAGGATGCATATCGCTGGAATTACACACATACGGCAGATATATATACTGTGTATATATATATATACATATATATATATATATATACACTTTCAGTGTGATAACATTTCAGGTTTTATTCTGCAAAAGGACTGCTGTTATCTTGCTATAGGCTTAAGACTGCTGCGTCTAAGGCTCTGTGCAAGATAGGCACGGAAGTATTGCATGGCTCTCTCATGGCTGTATTATATAAGATGCTTTCCTTTCTTTTTTTGACCCTTCTTTGGATAATATTACCATACTGAATTTCTGAAAGTGATTAACCGATGCCAAACCGGGTAAGAAATGGCACATGAACTATGTCATATTAAAAAGTGGAGCAAAACAACCAGGTGGGGCATAAGGAACAAGACAGACAGGATCGTGCCTGCAGAGTGTAGTGGACCCCATGAGAGTCGCTAATGACGACAGCGGTCTCCCACAGCGTCAAAGCATGGAAATAACGACACGGAACGTTTGACAGCAGGTATCATAACCACAGTAAACACTTTATCTTCCACTGTTGCAACAACGCACAGGTGCAACGCCGGCTGTCCAATCAGCAACATGCTTTGAAAAAAAAAGAAAAAATTACACCCCGTGAGTTATTAACCAGCTCCAGTATTGTCAAAGGAGGGAAGTCAGAGTTAATTGCTCAGCAAGGTTGTTTTCACTTAGGCTCACAACGCGGTTTAATAAGAGCAATATAATCCTAAACCTTGGCTTTCTATGTATGCATAAGACCACTTCACACTCGCTTAATGCAGCAAAATCCCAAACAAATTGAATTATTTTTAAAGGAACACCAGCAGAATGCTGTCTGTACAGTGACGGATCTCAGAGGTACAGAATTGGCTTTACCGAGCAAAGGGATATTTTGCAGCAGAAAGGAAAATAATAAACTAAATTAAATGTCAGAGCAACTCTCGACATTCCCCATTCCATTTAGAAAAGGCTTTTGTCTTTCCAATACTGTGTGAAATGGAGTGCAGAAATGTGTTTATCCTTAACACTGCACGTGTAAGGACTTTAGTGGGTGTAGTATTATAATCACATGAGCTGTGGAAAGGTTTTGTTCCCAGCTCCGATCATGATAAGATGAGATGGGAATCATTTGCTGTTGCTAATGATCATGAAGCTGTTTATATGAAACCATACATGCAGCTATGACAAATAATTATACATGTTCATGTTTTTGTTTGGGGCTAAAAGCTATTGTTACAAATAAAAAGAAAGGGTTGGTTATCAGTGTGGCATTTGACCAATCAAAGGACAGCTACAGACGGAAGCACATGCTCTGACCTCTGAATATTTGACCACAGAGTTAATCAATCTGAAACCAGTTGAGTCCGATGACAGAAAGGACAAACTAAATGCCAAAATTTACATTTTCTACTTTCCGTTTTTTTGGAATGTCATCAGAAAGACCAACATAAAAAAGTTGATAGAAGCTTTTTTGTTTTTGTTAAAGTAACAAACATCTCTCAAGGATTCCCAAACATATTATTCTTTTCTGAAGAGCAATAAAATGGATAATAATCTGTGTTTGTGAATCTGAAGGCCATGATGTAAATGTGTATTCCTTAAATAAAAAGTAAGGAAAAAGACTTTTTGTTTTCCTTTGACTCCCCACGAATTTAGTTGCACAAAATCAAAAAGTAGAGTAAATCTTTCACTTTATTCATAAGAGATTGATCGAATATGTCAGCAACAGTGTTAAGCCGGGGTATTGAATACTTTCTGCGTATTGATTTATATCTGATTTATATATATAGTCTATTATGAATTACATTTTTGTATACTTATTCCGCCGACTATTCCATTCACACCTTTAATGGTGACTCTTTGTTCTTAAAATTGGCCGTCGACATGCAGACAGTCCAGGTATATAACCTTTTTGTTTTTAATTTATTTGGTCATGATTTCAATGTCCTAAATAGAAAACCCTGAGGTAAAAAACAAACAGCAAAACAACAGATAGAAGCACACAACAGCAGCTCAGAAAACACAACATGAGAACCGCAACATAACGCCAAGTGTTGCGTTTATGTTGCTGTTTCTCATTCCGTTGCAGTTTCTCATTTGTTTTTTGCACTACTAGGGCTACCATAAAGGTGTGAGAATGTTACATCAACTGTCCATTTGCTTTTTTGCTGTTTTTTTTGCTGGAATATAATTAGAGAACTATCCGTGGCTGCTGCATATACGGTAGAAAGTACATGTGCCTCTAATTGGGAAACTGCAGAAGCAATGTCATATCACTGACAACAACACAGTGAATGTTGAGTCTCGTGCAGAAAAATTTGAGTGGGCTTTAATGCTTTTTTCTTTTAAATCACCTGCTACCACATGGCCTCATTTTCTAACTAATTGTTGCATTTGCAACACTCTCTAGTCTGCAACACAAGGAATCATTTGGTACACCCTCATAGTTTCAAATAATACCCCTATGGTAGACATTTTTAGGGCCTGCTTTCAATATGCCATTGCCGTGGTTAATTCCTAGCCTCGTCGTCATGCTACATTCTAGTCTGCAATGATAAGCACTTCCGGATTTCCCATTTGGGCTTTTGCCTTGGAGTAAATGAAATGAGATATTTGATTCAAATGAAAGCTCGACTGAAATGAATGGGCTTTTCATTGGAGAGAAAGGCTCCGAGAGAGCAATATAAAGCTGGGTGGGACTTGAAAAGGAAATGAAACAAGAAACATTATCTTTGGAAACGAGCTCCATAATCCTTGCAATTAAAATAAAATGGCTGACAATGACAGTTAGCCTTGTGCGCTGCGCTACCAGGGCACTGTCCGTGTTCGACTCATCCCGCCAATGCATTCCTTTGATCTCTTTGTGAACTTCTGCAGCGGAGACAAGCGCTATGTTCGGGCCCATTTAGTGATCAGAAAGAGTGCTTCAAATTATCAAAATGGTTTAAATTCACACTTCCACCACAGCTATGTAGTGGTTCGGGGGGGGGGGGACCTGCAGGAAAAGATGAGGGTGAGAGAAAGAAAGAGAAAGACAGTGAGACAGATGGAGAGAGACAGAGAGAGACAGAGGGAGAGGAGATAAAGAGAAGAAAAATGTCACCAAAACTACAAAAACTAAGAACATTAGAGGCTTTTGTCACCTCGTCAGCTGTATTATCGCAGTGTGGAAGCCGTCTGTCTGGGGCAAAAGGAACTCAAAAGCGGCCTTTGCTTTGGTGGTGGCGATTACGGTGGTGGCGATTACGGTGGTGGCGGTGGGGACTCACATATCACCTGCATCCGTGACACTTCCCTGATTGCAGCTTTCTCGCGATCTCCGATCTAGCACATAAAGGCCTGCCTGAACCAAACTCAGATGCAGCCGCTGCGGCGAATTTCATCTGTGGAAACAAGAGAGACAACGCTGAGGGCTCCTCTCAGGTGGATGATAGATGAGCTGTGGCTCTCGAAAGCAGAGAAATCTCAGGTTTACCAGCCCCAGCAGCTCTGAGAAGGGCACCCCTTTGAAGGATAGGTCTCCTTCACGCAATCACAATGGGCAGGTAACCAGAAAAACAAAGCATTATATCTCAGACTAGAGCGAAGTACTGGAACACTTCAACGTTATGGTTGTGTAGACTAGAAACAATAAAATCTAAGATTTATCGTTAAGAGGGTTGTTAGCCAAAATTGGTTGTTGCCTTTATCTCAAAATAATGTCACCCAATGAACCACACAGCTCTTTAACCAAACTATTATGCTGTTAGTACATGCTATTAATATATAATCATAATGACCCATATTCTCCAAAGTATGTACTAAACCTGCGATATATACAGTATATATATATTTCAATATACTTTATAGTACCCGCTTTAAGTAATGGATTTATAGTACTATGCTCAATTTATATAAAAAATGTAATCATGCACAGCATAAATAGTATATAAGCAATAGTTATATAAACCATCCTTTTTTATTTCAACCGGTGATCGCTCTCTATATAGTAAGGTTTTATTATTTAATATTTCATAATTTTCTGTATTCTTTGGATCAATCACTCCTGCTCCTCATATATATTGTCTTATCCGTGGACTTCAGGGAGATCTGAAATCAAATCAAAGTTGTGTTAACCTTTCATATTTTCTTAACCTCTTAAGGTTCAAATAGTATGGGCCAATGCTGTCGCTAAAGCTTAAAAATGGAACCCACAGAACCTGAATGACCATCACCGGCAAACAGCATAATCATAGTAACTTGAAGCTTCCACTCAGATAAAAGAGACAGGATTAGGAAACATTATGTAATTGCAATCTACAAAATCCACATAAAAAAAACCCACACACACAACATATACCTAAATATGCCTAAATTAAACATGAACTGCAAGAATCCATGAATACATCCTTCCATATTTTCAAAATCGTGGTTGTTTACAAGAAACAACCTCCCATTCACAAGTGAAAATGAGAAAATATCGGAAGAGCCTTGATAAATACCACCATTAGTGTAGGGAGCTGTCCGCACACAAATGGTGCTGAAACGATCCACAGAAGCCTGTCTGTTACTAAATGTTTGCCAAATTGCCTCGCACGAAAGAAGGGAAAAAAGGTAGAGAGAGAGGGAGGCATAGGAGGGGATGAGGGAGGGGGGTGGGGGCGTGTAGGAGAGACAGTAGGAGAGAGAGAGAAAGAGAGAGTAAGTGAGTGGGAGAAAGAGAGAGAGTGAGTGAGTGGGAGAGAAGAGAGAGAGAGTGCGTGGGAGAGAAACAGTGAGTAGGGGTGTGTGTTTGTGTGATTGAGAGAGAGAGAGAGAGAGAGAGAGAGAGAGAGAGAGAGAGAGAGAGAGAGAGAGAGAGAGAGAGAGAGAGAGAGAGAGAGAGAGAGAGAGAGAGAGAGAGAGAGAGAGAGAGAGAGAGAGAGAGAGAGAGAGAGAGAGAGAGAGAGAGAGCGCGCGCAAGAGATGTTGCCATGTGCATCATCAGAGAGGGAGCGTATTGGCTTCGGAGCGGTTCACTCCTGTAGTACACTGTGGGCTCCTAGTGCTAGGTTCCCTCCTTGCTGAAGACGCAAGGAGGAACCTGTTTCACGAGATTGATACACTAGCTGGGACATAATAACCTATGCGTGAAGATGGATATGCGAAAAAGGATTCCGCTGAATATCGTTATTACCTTGGGTGCTTTGTTCCTGAGCGTCGCCAGCACGGCGTCTGCCGCCAGCAGCTGTAAGTAACGCGGTAGTCCGGTCAGAAGTTGTTTTACATGCACTACCAGCCGCTTGTATAATCAAATCATTTAATTGAACGGTAGAGGTCTGTTTAGGTAATCTGATCACACGTTAGCGGTTATAGTGTGTTCAAACGAAGAGATTGTTCAGCCTGCACAATCGAACACGCTTGGGATGTTAAAAAAATATATAATATTAAACAAGGATATAGCAATTCTTTGGAGGGGGAAAAGTTCAAATGCTTACACATGTTAGCATCCAAGTGAAGTGATGTTGCTCGGCTAATTATGCCGAAGAAAAAAACAGGTGTGCGTTGAGAATGTGAGACGCAAACAGGTAATATATCGAAAAAAGGAAAAAAAAAAAAAATACGGTGAGGTTAGAAAAACAATGAACCCAACTTACAAATTTAACAAAAATAAAAATCACTATATGCCACGTTCAAAACTATTTGCAATCGCAGAGGAACGCGTGTTTCCAGTATCAGGGCTACAGCCTTTTCTTTTGCTTTTTTTATATAGGTCTTCGTGTCCGATTCGACTGCTAAAATGGGGGAAGTATTTGTTTTGAGCTGGTGTGTTGAATACGATATTGGGGCGCAGGTAGTCTAACAGCGTAACGTTACAATAATATAGAAGCTATAATATCTAATGTACCTCCTATAATGTCCCCACCACGCAATCACTAGAGGTCGCATTTCTTCAATGCAGGTCATTCAAAACAAAACTTCCCGTTTGCAAACTATTAGTGTGCCATGGTCTGTTGTTTTTTTCTGAAACCATGTTAACGTTATTCAACATTAGTTAGTCAATATACCTCAAATTTTTATTTTTTTTAAATTATGTTATTTTAGATTTCACCTCGTTCTATCATCAAATGACATATTTCCCTTAGTTACATTAAACCTTTCGTTTTGTTTTCCTTTTCCAGTCTTCCCTTCAGACTGTATACTTACATCATACATCATTTGAATTCACCAGATGCTCAGAAAGATAAGAACATCAAAATCATAATCACCCAGAAGTCTGGCATGTATTTAAAACTTCATACAGGACTGGTGGGCTGACATTATCCTAATGGAATTACAACATTGAACCACGTTTGTGCTGCCACCATTCTCTGGGGGCGGCCATGACACTGTTATGGTGCGTTGGGCTATACACAGTTTATGCCCATGCTGTAAGCAGATGAAGTGAGCCAAACTGACAGCTACATTACTCATTTATGACATTCCTGTGGTTCTCAAATGTATCCAGTGATCAGAATTGACATGCTGTACTTAGATGAAATGGCAAGATGCTCCTCCAGGATGAGAAAGTGGCTGCTCTCATATTTACCATAGATAGAAAGAGCAGGGAGAGGGCAAGAAAGAGAGAGCTACTGGAGATGTAACATGGGCTGGTGTGTGTGGCTCCTGTGTCATGTGGCAAAGCTAACTGCAGCTACTACAACCCCTCAAACAAATGGTATCACAGATCTTTAAAAAACAATATAAATTAAGCGACAGCAAAGCTTTTATTGTGGTTCTTCCGTTGCCGTTTAAAAAATAACACTCTCTCCAAGTGCCTTTCAGAAAGTATTCATTGATGTACAGCAATGAATACCCCTTAACACACTGTCTTGTTTTAAATGTGTCTGATTGGGAATGAGTCAGGTCGTACTAAAGCAGCAAGGGTTTTGCCTTCCGCTCTCATATTGTAATCAACACCAACTTCAGATGTACCATTAAAAAGTACTTCAATCCCTGCAAGGCATATTTTTTGTTACCTGCCTTAAGTGGGTAAAAACTGCAGGGGGGTTTTCATTATCCAGGTACTCCCTGATATGACAGGACCTCACCCAGGGTCTGCAGGAAGAATATTGCTCTACCAGTGATTTCCCACACAGGAGGCACACAGAGCATTTATCTTTTATAAGTGAGAACCTGACAGGTCGGTGTGTGTGTGTGTGTGCATGGAGGGCTTTAGCGCGGGGGCGGGCCGGGGGCAACCTTCTGCGTCTTCTTCCACCGCTTGTTTTATTCACGTGAAATGTTCACGGTCCGCATTAGATCGGTGAACAGACACAGTAAGAGCCGACCCCCTCCCTCCCTCCCTCCCTCCCCTGCTTTGGCAAGCGTATAGCAGTGGCAGCGCGGGTTGGCGGGTATTGCACCGGCCTCCCTCGTCCGCCAACCACACACTACGTGCCTAGGAGGTCGTCGGCCACGTTGCTCTCTCTTACGCTGCTAATGAATGTAAAGTAGCCCCCTTAAGAAACTCCAAGTGTTGTCAGACATATTCATTGGATATAGCGGCTTGATTCATTCATCAAGGAATAAATGAGGCAGAGAGCCGCGGGCCGGATGGCACTTTAGATATCGCCATCCCCATCTTTTAAACACACAGCGCACATCTCCTCCACTAAGACACATGGGGTCTGATCCAAAGATCCAGAGGCGCCGGATTCCAAGGCCATGTATTTTGGAAGATAAGCTGAGGAATACTGGGTCTGCAAAGAGAAGCACTGTGAATGGATGGTTCCCCTTCTGTGAGAGCACATTGTTGTGCTTTCATCTCTTGTGTAGATAGACAGACAAACAGGCTTACTTATTGATGGACTGACCTCACTTTTTGATTGGCTCTGACAATTACTTACATTGTTCACCTATTATTAATAATCACCTAAACAACATAAATAATGACAATGTCAATGTCCACTTAACAGTGCTCAAAGGAATGACTTAAATATGTTCGCCTTATCTGATGAGTGTTACTAAAGTATTCATGTTCTAATTATATGAAACAGACCATAAAGCAAAGACCGTGTTTCTAAGGCTATAAGCTAATATAGCTAATGTAAATATGTATTGTGTGGATGTGTGTGTGTGGATAAATGACTAAAACATTAATTGATTATCAATTAATTGTAACCAATCAATTATCAATCCACTGATCGATTCATTAAGTTAGTTTCTGCACTAGTCTCAAGCACATTGATTCTAAGGTTTACAACTGGCTCCAATAAATCGACCACTGTTTGTGTTCATACATTACTTAAGACGTTCATTGATTATCAATTATTTCTTATCAATTTATTGTTAATGAAATTATTTATCAATTGATGGATTATGGAAGTTAGTTTCGGCACTAGTCTCTAGCATTACATTCAGGCATATACATATAAAGTGATCTGATATATTTTCCACTGTCAAAGTAAATTGCTTTGAGAAATAAGACAAGCGATTAGAGTTCATCACCTTGCTGTTAATCAGTGAGTTCGATGTGCTGCTAACAAATCAGTTCTCGGTTCTAATGAGTGCCAAACATGGAGATGGTAGAAAATATAATGGACACCTGATATAAGGCTATTTAGAGGAATAATTTATTCTGGACCTCCTGGGAGGGGAAAAAAATCTATTATGATGAATGTGGCGCCGGTATATGCCTTCCATTTTCAATTGCACAGCTCACAAACTAATGCAGTAGCCCTTCCCGATCCATACCGTGCAATGAATATGCTTCAAATAGCAGTGTAGTCCGTAAGTTTCATCCTCTGTTTATTTTTGGTGTTACTGGCAATGGTTTTAAAGGATTTCAAAACACCCACAGTCTATTGACCATGCCAGAGAGAAAACGGCAATATGATGCATGGCAGCGCGATATTCATGATTTATATCATTTTCCTCAAAATAGCTAATTAGTGGTATTATTAACCACGACACTTAATAACGCATCATTTTTCTATGGTCATATATTAACATTTTAATAATATATTGCTCATTCAGTCATATACAAACAACTGAGACAGAGTATTCTTTCTACAAAATGCCTACATAATAAAAAAAATAACTGAATAAAACCGCAAAATAAAGTAATAAAAATGAACTGAGACATATGAAAGGGAAGATCCACACATCCTAATGTCATTTAACACATATTGATTGTGGTCATCTGAAGGACAACAGTGTTCCATAACCGTGCGGCGTGTAGAGATGATGTCACTTGTGTGTTGTCTTTGAATCTATCCCCACCCCACGGGTCGGCTTCATAGTCTGCCACCTGTTGCCAGAATTGTGCTCCAGTGATTATCTCTAATTGAATAAAGGCCAGCGAGGGAAATTGTCCGCATTTAAATGTGACTGACTTGTGTGACATTTCTTCGGGCAACAGAGAGGACAGCTGTATCAGAAGCTCCATCTGGGCTTGGATGCTAAAAGTAATCTGTCACTCCAGCGCTAACCGGAGCCGTTGTCCTCTGGCCTGATATTCAGCAAAGGCTAATAAGCTTCCAACCCCTGGCTTTTTTTGCATAGTGATAGGGTGATTGGCACCCGCTCTTTGAAGGTAAGGTTCACGTGTGGGCCACCTCACTTCCGAGGGAGGAGACTGCAGATGGATTTAGAACGCTCTCGTGATTAAATTGACGGTGAACATTTAAAATGGAACAAATTCCATGTGGTATCTAGTTGTTAAAGTACATACAGGGCTTAAAATCCGACTCCATTCACCCTGTAGACCCCGGAGTCTCTAGGCTCTATTTTCCGGTTGACTGAATTGGAGGTCTTGTTGGAAATGAAGTGCTACAGTAACCGGGGCCGTGTTTCTCAATCACTTGTATTGACCCGCACTTCCTCGAATTTAGCCTGCATCTGGGGCTAATTGTCAACTGATACCTCGCATCTTCTCTAGGTATCGCTGAGCAGCAGTTGTTGGACCCTAGGCAGAAGGTCTATTTATCCATGCTAGGTATCATATGAGTTTTCATCAATACAACCCGGAGGTCTAGAGCCGTCGTGTTGCTGAAAGCTATCCTTACACCCTTTCATACTATTGGCACTCAGCTCTGGGCCAGCCGGATTGCTGCTTTAAATGATTGTTCACTCTGAACATATCTGCATCCATTTCATCTGAAAAACAAAAAGGATGATTTGGAGGCACTCCTTTAGCAAACGTGGTCCTACACAATGGTGGTAAAATGGGTGTATTTTTTTTTTTTTTTGTGCTATTAGGGTTTGTTGGTTTTGGAGCAGGTACTTTAGATTCAAGCAATCTGCAGTTTCATGCTCTACTTGTGCAGTTTGGATTTCTAGACATATTAATCACACCTGTCTGATCCACTCTGCTGTCTGGCAGCCAGATAGTGCAACACAGAGTGTTGGGTGTGTATTTTTTTATTCTGATTTGAGTGTGAAATAAATTGGGCCCACCCTGTATTCATACAATCTTAAATTGTTACTCTGTGCTTCTGGTGATACCCTAATAAATAACCAATCAACCTTGTCAGCCTAAAATCTGGTGAGCCTTGTTTATGTCTCATGATGTTGGCTCAGGAGACAGCTTAACATCCTCGACAGTCACAGATGAGGTACCTTCATTGCACATATGGGAAATATCTTGGAACACTTAAAGGATAATATGTGGCTGATTTTCAAGCTTGAATGCAAGAAAAGTCAGTGTTGAATATTTACACCAGACATCTTATGGTAGTGTAGGTGTGGTAGTGACTAGCATGTAGAAATATAGACAATGTGGTTTTATTAAAAACAAATAACAAATCACAGTCCAGATGGGTTGTAAAATAAACTCTGCTCCTAAATTGTGAATTGTTTAGGACTAAGTTGTAGGTCTTTTTCGGGTTGAACACGTTGCCGCTCTTAATCGATGTGCATCTTGCCAGCTAAAAAGGGTTCTCGGCCCTGGATCCAAACATTACCCTGTGGTCATCCATCTTTTTATGCATCACTGCATGGTGGCACTCCTTGGAGGGTGTAGAAAGCAGAATGGTGGGGGACTTTTATTTTTATCCCAAACAGGATCACTGATGACCTCGGGCGGTGTTATGCCTTCCTGAGGGTCTCAGGATATTGTTCTCTTCTGCCGTCACACTTGCTGCCGAGATGCAAAACATTCAGGGGAAGGCCAGCCCAGAATGTTCTCCAAAGTCACTCCGTCTGAGGGGTTTTCAACTTTTAAACACTGCTCATGCTTCAGATTTTTCCTTTCTGAGCTATGAGTAAAGAAGTGCTATTTAAGCACAGTCATTCACTCGGATTCTTGTGCGTAGGTCTATGCATTGAGTCTCATGCGTAACTTGGCAGATTTAAGGGCTGGCACTTTGCATAGAGAGTGGCGCCATGGGCCGAATGCATTCATAGCTCGGGAGGATTTTCAATTATCCCACAGGCCAAGGAGGCATTGAGCAGAGCAGCACAGCTTTGCCGGCAAGTCATTCCCCGTCCATAAATCTTTCTGATTGACAGTCCGGCATTTGGCTCACCACCAAGTGCCTGGATAGAGGCTGTAAACAACAACACGTTTTTATAAGATGCACATTTGGCACATGGAGAAATTGTCTTTTGCTCTCACAAGGATCCAGAGTTATGGGCCAGGCGTCACTTTTAGAACATGTCTCCTGTCGTAAAAAAAAATGTTATGGCTTTGTTTTTCCTTCTCAGGGCAATCCAAGGTCTCATTTGCCGCAAGTATTGGTGTAAACCTCAGACAGCACCGAGAAGCCATCAACCAGGCCTCGAGATTTTGTTATTTGTTAGTATTTTCGGTTTTTGGCCACCATGGAAGACTAGGCTTTGACATTTACTGGTATTCTGGAGTAGCAAGCAGTTAGGGAGCAACTCTTAAAAGTTCAATTGGTCAACGGGGCAGCTGTTGACCTCTAATTTCAAAAGAACATTGGTCAATCCTGTGAGAGAGAGAGAGAGAGAGAGAGAGAGAGAGAGAGAGAGAGAGAGAGAGAGAGAGAGAGAGAGAGAGAGAGAGAGAGAGAGAGAGAGAGAGAGAGAGAGAGAGAGAGAGAATGCTGCAAACAGGATCTTCAATGCTGCAAAAAGGATCTGTACCGTTTGATTTCCAACTGTTCGATTTGTATTCCTTCAAATCTGCATTTTGACCACAGAGGCTCAAGTCTGATTTAATCCTCAGAGAAACAGCCTGATCCACTTTAGTCAACCTTGGAAGTCAGGGTTAGAAAAAATCTCAGAGCAACTGATCGGACAGGGCGGAAAGGGACAGGGTTTGAATGTGATGGGAGCCCCCAGGAAGAAGGCTTGCTCAGTACAGTAGATCAGCTTCTGCTGTCAATTCTAATGCGCTGTTGTCTCCTCGATGAATGGCCAATTGCCACCACAGATGTGCTCGGAATAACTTTGACTTGAAGTGAAATGCATCCAAAACAAAATGCTTCTCCTGCGCCCGAGAGAAATGTGCAGCGGTGCTGATGAAGAGAGCGCCGGCATAATTGAAATCAAGCCAGTGCCAGTTTTCATTATGAAGTGGGGGGGGAGACGCTTCGGAGCGGAGCACTCCCTCATGCAGTAGGTGGTGTGTCTTGCGGAGGCTAACAGGGGGAAAGTTGTGGAGGGAGGACTGAGGGTGAAGTCCACCCTGAAACCACTGCGCTTGTTGTGGGCCAGGATCAGGGGGGAGATGAGAGGGCGAGGGCGACAGGCTGAGATTGCTGGCCTCTTAATCTCCTCTTGCGTGCTGGAAATGCTCTAATCTCACCACCGCTGGATTAATAACGAACACACATATTGGTGGACACACAGAAACACACACACAGGCGTGCGGAACCCATACATGCACTGACAAATCGTCATGACAGGACATCCGCTTTCTGCTGGAGCTAATGGACTGTTAGAGAACTCTGCGAAGTGGCTAAGTGAGGCAGGCTTGTTATCTCCACAGCTCCCCCCTTCAGAGCACTGCTCTGTAGATTGCACCATTTGCAGACAAAAAGGTGACCAAAGAAACCAAATAATTAGCAACTTTTGTCCCCGGCATTATACAACTAAGAAATTCAATATCACATAGTTAGCACAATTACACACCACAAAATTGAGCAGGGAAACATAATGATAGCCTATAATTAGCTTTTCCGAGTCATGCATTTCTTGTGTATTTTGGCTTTCATCACCACCACCCTGTCTTTCATTTCACATCATACCCATTATAAACATCCTGTTTCTTTCTTACAGATAATTGCAACAGTCCTCTGGTGTCCATGTTACCCAAAGCCTCCTTCCAGAGCTCTTCACAGTCCTCAATCAGAAATGCACCTTTCAACGGCAAGCTCAACAGAAGAGAAGGTATGTCCACTACAGCAGTCGCCTCATCTGTCAAGTTACACTTTAGGTCCTTTAGAGTCCTCCTCACATGCTGAAGTAGCTAAGTTCAGTGTTCTACTTCATGTCTTTCTTTAGCGACAATGGAAAATCTAACAAATATCTTATATGGTTTCATTCATCTTATTGACCCTCAAAAGTTAACGTTGTGAAAAGGTGCCATGGCACGGTTAACACAAACGAGTATATCGGCTGGTTTGGTCGCACAAAAACCAATGACAGGTGAAAGTATATATATCTCTCTGATAATTATTTCAGATTATGTGTTAAGAGATGGTCATGGGAATGGTAAACTATACTGGGGAAAGAAAAGCCAATGAAAAGTAATGCTACAAAGAACAGCAGCAGTCAAATGAAAGACAAAAATCTACAGAGAAACGCCAACGCTATGAAAATGTATTTTTTTTAAGGGGGGGCGAAAAACAATTTCCTAGCACTTGAAACGTGAAGTGCTCATCAAGTGAGCAAACAGGCAAATTAATATCCTCGAGACATATAGATCTGGCGCCTAATCGGAAACGGGAAAGTAAAGATCTCTATTTAATGTGTGGGTACAGACACAGGAATAGCAGACGGCAGTGCTCCAGGCAATTTTTAGCCTGCTTTTTTTTGCTGTGCGCTGCTGATTCAAACAGTATAACCCTTCGCCCTCGGCACCGCCTGCGCCGCTTCCTCCATGACGGAAAAATCTCCCATGGCGTCGGTCCCCGGCTGCAGCCATGGTGTAATAAACACCTCCCTGAAGGGACACCACTTTCGTCAGAGTGGCTCTGCGTTGGTGATCCGTATGCAAAGAAGCTTTGCGAAAATGACACGTCAACGTTGGTGAATTTGCGCATCGGGGGCTACTACATATGCAATTGCTATGATTCACAGCAATCGCATATGTAGAAATATGATCCTGCCATAATTCAGGTGAAAATGCACAGGCTGGCATGTGTGCCGATCACGTAGGCTACATTTGACTCTGATCGATCGTCATAGTAAAACACTGTGTCATCGGGTTGAACCGTGTGCTGGAGGGGCTGATAAGAAAACATATTGAGCAAGTATTTTAATGATTTTAAACAAACAAGTCCCAAAATATACCAAAAAGCTCAACCTACTATTACTAATGTGATGTTAATTTATAAACATGACATTCAGATCATGTAGTGATGTTTTTTCCTTTTATTGCAATCTGTTAAATGATCAAACCAGCTATTTACCTTGTGATGATTTAAAGTAGGCCTACTCTCATACTATGGAAGCCGTGGGTCTTTGAAAACTTTTAGGGTGCTTTGAAGCTATGAAGCTCTAACCAAGTCAAGTCTAAGGGCCAGGCCTTATCAGTTAGTAGGGTCACAAAGGTGGTGAGAAGTCTGCTGTTCAGGTGAACTGTAGCAACCTCAACTGCCACCGCTATAACTGCACAGACAGAAAGAACCAGTCGTTGATCTAGTCAATAATATCCTATAGATTATAATCGGCATTATTAAGGCTTGATTACATTGGTTTGATGTTCACTGCTCACATTTATAGACTGTACTCAAATTTGAGTTTTTAAATATATTATGAAGGTAGAGCAACAATGTGGCTTTACCCTTGTTATGTAGATAGGGCTAATCAACTAGACAAACGTACTAATCAAGCAATCCTCTCCTCTCCTTTCCCCGCCACCTTCTGCTTTGGAACAGTGAGTGCAGCGTGTGAATACATATTGCTTAGATTGAAGAAAGGAGAGAGAAGGAGTTGTACACAGAAATCTTTGGGTTGTGATGGCTTTGATTGTAATTGATCTAGCACCATGATTATTGGCACAGCCATTGCGGCAAGCATGTTTTATTTAGTCATTTAGATACTTTGTTATTGAGTTACTCTAGCGCAGTAGTAACAGAGTCATTATGATGTTCACGTTCATATTCATATTCAAAAGTAATTGATGTTATCTGCCAATATTAAAATTAAAATAGGAAGGACTATTCCATATTACATCTGATCTATCTATATATTTGATGATATGATATGCCACCTATATCATAACCCTGACCCGACCCTGTCATTAGGAAAAAAAATGAACTGCATATTATTGTGATAGTTCAATCCATGACGGAAAGGATAAGGATAATTATCCCACTTGCCATGAATGATTACATTTGACATTCAACGCATCCAAAGAGTCACACAAGATGTGGCATAAATCTAATTCAATCAGGGGAGAAGGGAACGTTTGTCATTTGAACTGTGTAGAGGTCCAACACGTAGCACAATGCCGTCCATCTCTTCCCGTCATTTAGATGCTGCTTTAATCCGTTGCGATTTACAATACATGTAGTATGATAGATAAATAAGAAGCATGTCAGGCTTTCCTAATCCTGGCCTGCTTCTTATTGTCCTGTGTCCTCCTAAGATACTTAGAGTTTAGACTTGGGATATTTGGGATCCAACCCAGACGATTTGGCTGGTTGTCGCACAGCGTGTCCAAGATGGACGCTCGTGCCCTCCCTATGTAGATGTTAAATATTCAGATGTTGTTCAGGGTAGGTGGGGGGGGTGGTGGATATCCGTTCTGCTCAGACTGGCGGTGAATCCGTTGGGTTTTCCTGGCAGTGGGAGTGCATTAACGCATGTATAATGAAAAACAGTGGAGTGAATAGCATAACTATTGAGAGCCAACTCTGAG
This sequence comes from Melanogrammus aeglefinus, assembly GCA_900291075.1. Classification (NCBI taxonomy): domain Eukaryota; kingdom Metazoa; phylum Chordata; class Actinopteri; order Gadiformes; family Gadidae; genus Melanogrammus; species Melanogrammus aeglefinus. Next base: position 175,401 of record OLKM01000476.1, on the reverse strand, counting down.
AAAAAAAGTTTCGGAGAAGGGAAATTTAAATGCCTTTTTTTCTATATTCCCAAATTGAACAGACTCGTTGATCAAATGTGTAAGCAGGGTAAAGTATTTTTTTTGTTTATTCTTGTTGACATGGAAAATGTTGCTTTCCTCACAATACTTTAAGGCGGCTGCAAAGTATCACAATCAATGACACTTAAGATATACTAATCTTCAAAGAAGGGTTCCCACTGGCAACGATGCATCCTACCATCATAGGAATTGTGAGTAATAACAATAACATGATGTGATTTTACAATTAACTCAATATTTATTAATAAAGATATATATTATTAGAAATTGAGCAGATATATAGTTTAGTAATTTCAGACTAGTGAAGATAACAAGTGTAGTTCAGCAGTTAAGTTTGTTTTTTAAAAGTAGAAGAATTGAGCACTACCACAGCACATGGGTTGTGGATAATGCTGCGCATTCGCTCACTACTAAAAACACCCCCACCACCTGTACTGCTGTGCTGCTGTGCTTCCTGTCTTTAATCATGCCGCATATAGTGCCACAAACCTATCTTCAGAGCTGCTCTGCTCTGCTCTCTCTCTCTCTCTCTCTCTCTCTCTCTCTCTCTCTCTCTCTCTCTCTCTCTCTCTCTCTCTCTCTCTCTCTCTCTCTCTCTCTCTCTCTCTCTCTCTCTCTCTCTCTCTCTCTCTCTCTCTCTCTCTCTCTCTCTCTCTCTCTCTCTCTCTCTCTCTCTCTCATTTTTGCATTGCAAAAGATAAATATAACATCAATATCAATAATTAAATGATTTAATGCATGAACATCAAATCAATAAGTGATGTATAACTTTTATAATTTAATGACAATTATCTCTCTTTCTCTCTCACTCTCTTTTCTCTCTTTTCTTGTCTCTCACTTTCACTAACTATCTCTCCCAGAAACACACCATGTATCACTATGAAACACTCTATCCGTTTCTCTCAATAACTCCTTCACTTACTCACTAATTTACTGACTAACTCAGACACGCACACACTCACTTTAGCTCTCTCTCCCTTTCTCACTCACTCACTCACTCTCCCATACACACACACACACACACACACACACACACACACACACACACACACACACACACACACACACACACACACACACACACACACACACACACACACACACACACACACACACACACACACACACACACACACACACACACACACACTGTGTGTCTCTGTTGTCTATAACTAACACTTCCTTTCCTCAGCCAACTACTCTGTTTGAGTGGCAGCTCTGTTGACTTTAAGACTTTAAGGAAAATGCAATGGAAAGACTCTATTTTTATGTTGTCCTAGCTGGATGTGGTCACACAGGGAGGATAATTTACACAGCGTGGGTTTCTTGGGATCTCATGAATGTCACCCTTGTTCCAAGCAAAACATGGAAATTAAGCGTTGATTGGCAATTTGAAAATAGATGAAAAACGGCTAATGCAATAACCAATAGTAACACAACATTTACATTTTGACATAAATGTGTGACATGGCATGACAGTTAGATGTATAATGGACCTTGAACTTCTATTTGAATCTTGGCAGGACAGTAGACATGTAAACGCATGCATTGATATGCACAATTGGCTTTTTGAACGACTTGGACACTTTCAAATTATGGCATGATCTCATTCGTACATGTCAGCCATCAAATAGGGACATTCATATTCCTATTTCTATGTCATGTGCAGCCCGTGCTTCTCCTGCTCGAAATGCTTACATTTTGCATATCAAATACATCCATTATTTTGAACGTCTTTCAAAGTGAACCACGGCTTTCCCTTTCGTGTACATACCTTGGAGCATGTTCTCACCAATGTTTGGTTTGATGTGAAATGCCACCCACAACAATATCAACAGCAACCTCCCATTACATTTTGTGCTGTACTTCAACCTAACGTTAGCTTTCAAACAGCACAGAATCACCACAGAATAGGCGCCAGGGAACACTGGGGTCTGACCAGTGTCAATAAAGACTACTGCTTGAACAAATACAAGGAGCAATATTGATTTTGGTAAAAGAAAACGTACAAATCCCTTCACATTTACAAAATTGAGCTGAAGTTTTGTCGTAAAAAAAAGTAGTACAGTTAAAACGTTGTGTTACACTTTTTTGACAATCTAATCAGAACAATATGACGTGTCATATAGAAGAGCCACATAATTAGCCATATTAGGGTTGCCAAATCCAACCTAATAGGGTTTGTATAAATCTTGATCGGCTAACTATTGTCAGCTGTAGTTATAAGCTTCAAATAGTAATGTATTCTGAGTCAACTTGCATGTATTTGACTAGACAAGCTAAGCTGCTAAGCTGCCAAATAGCTAATTTAGTAGCCAACTGGTTGTCTCTTCAATTTCAAGGTGGGGACAGTCCTGTGGTTTACTTTTGTGGTTCATTTTTGTATATTCCTTGAGAATGCTCACTATGATGAGGCAGTTCATTCTGAGCAGGGTTAAGGTTACTGGCTAGTCTTTCAATTCAAATGACAAAGGAAAAAACATGGGCTCCATGTGCTGTACAATTTCATGGTAATTCAATGAGTCACAATTTGATTTGTCAGACTAGTCAGTCAGTTCCAGCCACAGGTAGTTTGCCTTGAATGGAAATAGTTCCAGCGCAAAATAATGATTATATTGTGCGCTTCTCTCTTCCCGATGACCCCTCAGGAGCCGGCGGTTGGTCTCCCTTAGTCACTGACAGCCAGCCGTGGTTCCAGCTGGACCTCAGGGACAGGATGGAGGTGACTGCAGTGGCCACACAGGGGCGCTACGACAGCTCGGACTGGGTCAGCAGCTACATGCTCCTCTACAGCGACACAGGCCGGGCCTGGAAACAGTACCGGCAGGAGGACGGCGTCGGGGTGAGTCCTGTCTTTGTATAATGATAACGTTAGGGACGGGTGTTGCACAGCCATTCATTTCATTAATAAATCTGTTGTTGTTTTTTTGCAATATGGTCTTATCTGTAGTGATGACAGATAAATGCTCTCTGTGATGTCCTTAGGCACCTCTCCGCATTGATGTGTGTGTTTTATTTTTTGGACGTGTAACACTAAGGTCTGTTTCTTGTGAGCTGTTAAAGCATCTCTCAATGTCACACAGAGTCTGACATTTCTCGGCATGGAATTTGTTAAGTGCAAGACTGGCACTTTTGTTGCAAATGCCTCTTTCAGTCTCGTCGGTGTGATGTCGTAGTGTTTTCGCCTGCCTGTGCATAATTGAGTCCATGTCTAAAAACACACCATGTTTTTTCTTCCACTGCCTGATGTTGCTTGTGCCATCAATTCTTTATGACCTATTGTGTTCGCCCCAGTTATGTCAGAAATGTTTGTGGAATGGTTTAAATCAGTTCATATGGAATATGCTAATGTAGGTCTCATTATTTGGAACCGAGTGTTTAGGTATTTCACCGGTTTCATCCCGATAAGCAATGATTATACTCATAGAGTTGTATCATATTTTTAGAACATTTGCAGTGTTGAAGAGAGAAGGGTGTGCGATCCAGTGCTTTGTGAAATGTTGAATTATTAATTTATCCTTAACATATCTTTTAAATGCATTATTTACAATACATCATAGGTTAAGAATGGTGGAGCAAGTCAAACATTCTGTCAACAGCAAAGCACATTTGCTGGTCTTTCTGGCGCATGAGAGTTGGATTTATTCAGGCATTTCTTCATCGACCAGAAAACGAGATCATTCATTCATCAGAGCCAACTGAAGTTCTGGATAGGGCTGGAGGAGAGTGTTGGACAGAACTTCAGAGACACAACCTAATTATAATGTGAATATTTGAAATTGGTGTGGATTACAATTTTTTAACACCATCAAAACCAACAAAAAGACACAATCCTACCCTCCATCCATCCTATGTTTTAAAAAGTGGAAGACTAATTGATATGACATTGCATGTTGATTTACCCTAGATGTTGCGTTTATGTGAAAGGCTTACTTTAACATAGTTCTCTCTGACTGATTACTATTATCTATTTCAAATTGTATTCGGCCACAGTACATTAGCTTGAGATGTTTTGGTCGCAAAATAAAATGAAAATTGTGTACATAATATGGTCCAGGGAACATTTTTAATTAAAGGATTGAAAGCTAATTTAAGGGTGGTTTGTCAGTAGCTCTACAAGATTACAAAACTTTGTTGTTTCTGTCTATGTCAGATAGATACATAGATAGCTAGACCCTCTCTTTCTTTGATTGGACAATTGAATTGGAGGTAAGAGGGCATGTCTGTTTATTTGATAAAATAATAAATGAGGACATATGCACACACATGCTTGCAAGACCCAAACTGACTGTGCTGTCAGTTTGAAAGTGCGGCCCATGGATTGGAGACGGTGTCGGATGAGTGGCAGCTAATTAGCCAGACACTTCTGATGAAGCCCATTCCAAAGGTGGCTAACCACAGCTTTAACCCAGGCCTTTGGGAGATGTTAATTGACGTCCGTCTGGCATTCTAACAAGTGAAGTTCAAAGGTAATGGCTCTCCGAATGTACCTGGACTGAGGAGGCTAATGAGAGAACAGCAGCTGCTACGACGGCTAGACGCTTTGAATGCTAACCCGCCGTTATGGCAAATATGCCCTCACTGTTATTTCACGACAGGAGGCGTAGCAGAATGGAAATTGGATTGAGGGGGGAAAGTAGAGAGATGAAAACAATGCAGTCCAGATATGTGTGTGCAATGTACGGGTTGCACAAATCCATGGTTTTATATCTGACGATACTCTATTTGCTATATATATATGCCAATGTGCCCTGTCTCTAATCTATGCAGGGGGCACATCAGTATTTCTTCTTTTACAAATCTCAAATTGGTTGGTTGTTGGTTTATTGGTTGGTTGGTTGAACCCATGGGCAACAAATCTGCCCAAAGGGCCCAATGGGGGAATTGCAGGGAGATGTGTGGAACAACAAACTCCCTCATAAGCTGTTAACGGCCTAATTATGTACAGCCAAAGAGAAAAGACCCCAAAAAGACCACAGCTTGTTAAAGGATAGCTGGTAAGGTGATGAAATATGGACTTTGTTTGAGAAATAAAAGACTACCCAAAACACGATTAAACCTCAATCCTTCCCGTCATTGCTCTCCTTCAGATAGAATTCTGTTATTGCCAGTGTGATTTTTTTTAGGCTTTGAAGACACTTAAAACCCCCAAAAATGTGGAAAGCTTTTTAAAAATGACCTTAACGGCTTTGATGATTTCTTCACCCTATTACATTTAGTGGGCTTGGCATATTTTCATACCAACTGATAACCTGCACATTTAAAGGGATGGCAACGGGAAATGACCAGGCAGGGGGTCTTTTGGCTGCTTGCTAAGAAAGGTTTAATACGATTGTAATGCAATGTCAGTTTGGCTAGTGTGTGGATTCCCCTCTGGCTGTAATAAACATCCCTGTTTTCATGCTTGTTAATTCTCCAGGTATGTTAGACGTAGTGAATACTTATGGGACCAGTAACGATGAATAGAAATGTTGTTTGCATGAGCACTAATGAGAGAAACATTTGAGCTGTTCTCCTCGTTTTGGTTATTCTAACTGAATAATTATTGATGAGAGAGGTAGACATAGTCAGAATAATAAAGACTGGGTTGCTTCAACAAATTGGACCTTACCTTTCAATCTACCTAGGATTTTAGGGCTGCACCCGGGGCCATAGCTAAACTATGTTTTGGCCTAGTTTCTGCATATGGCGTAGCAGTGAGTGACTCCATTTAATTGGCAAGTACATAAGACAATAACGAATAGACTGCGCCACTGGTTTGTTTTTCCCTTGTTGTTTTGCTTTTTTTTCCTTCCATTGCCTACTCGCCTAGCATACCACGCAACACATGACGTCGTACACTCATACACCAATTAATTTTCGGATGCATGTGCTAATTGTAGGTCACAAAATAACGCATGCACGGCTTGCTCAAGGGAGCTTACCACGCGGGAGGAAGAGACAAAAAAAAGCCTTAATGAACGAAGGGGGAGTAGGAGAGGGAGTGAGATGAGATTCTCGATAGGCAAATGGAAATAATGAAGTCACCTCAGGGTTAGGAGTGTTTATCTGGCCACTGACTAACCTGCAGGCCCCCTTCGCTCCCAGAGGGAGGTCTGGGGGGGGGGGGGGGTGCAGCTCATAAGTCCTGTGGTTCAAGTCCAGCCAGGTAATTGGAGGAGATGTATTGTTGCAGTCTTTTTACTGAAGTCAGAGAAAATGGCATTGAAGACGTGGCAGCACAGGATGTCTTCCTTGCCACAGATCCGGGGATAGGGTATGAAGAATCTGAAAGGCATCTATATCGCACAGCACTGGTAATGACCCACACAGCTACTGAGCCTTCTGTCGCTCTATGAGCTAATGAGATGATTCACTGACTAGACTGCGTAGTCTATTGCCGGTGGCCATGCCACTTCATGACATTTGGGAGTCTGTCGTATGTTTGCTCGGTTAGCCGAACAGGCGGACATGATATGAAGCCATCGCTGTTCAGTTTGAACAATACTTTCTATGTTGAGATTATAGTTGTCTGTACACCTTTGTTTGTTTGTTTGTTTTCTTCTAGGGATTAGAAACATCCTTGTTTGTTCCCAGACAGCATTTGTTAGAGCCTCTGTCTTAGTCTAAAACAAATCACATTCAAGGTCCGAGGATGTTGTTGGATAAGGTATAATATATACAGCTTGTGGCTAGTTGTTATGAGTTTAATTCCCCCAGACGCGTCTAGATCAAACGCACCTGTGTGCGCAGTTCAATCGATAGATATTGTTTTGATGAGGTCCAACAGTTCAATTATTATTTTTTTGCTTTTGTTTGTATCTTCCACCCTGTTCTTCCATCCCTAAACACTCAAGCAATATGCATGCCTGCAACAAAAGCCCCCTACCCCTACCCCTCCACACAAACCCACACTCGCTCCCATCCGAAGCATGATGTCTAAGGCAGCACCCCGCGCCCCCCCCCCCCCCCCCCGTCCGGCCCTCGTGTACCGACCAGCACCTTCCCTAAGTGCTTAGCTTGCACCTCGTTTACAGGCTCAGCCACCAGGCCCCACTTAAGCGGCTCAAAATAGGAAAACGCAGGGCATAAATCACAGTAACAGCCATAATGGCCGGCGTGTGGGTCTGTCTCCTTCGTTATCTGCAAAGACGCTGCGCCGAGCCTTCTAGTCCCCGTTCCCTCGGAGAGGAACGTCGCCTTATGTTTTGTTGCTCCCACCCAGATATGGGAGATCATTAATTTATCCCACTATTTTTGCGTACTGTACTGCTTGTGTATGTGTGTGTTTGTGTGTGTTTGCCTGTAATGTATACGTGTGTGTGTGTGTGTGTGTGTGTGTGTGTGTGTGTGTGTGTGTGTGTGTGTGTGTGTGTGTGTGTGTGTGTGTGTGTGTGTGTGTGTGTGTGTGTGTGTGTGTGTGTGTGTTGTGTGTGTGTGTGTGGTGTGTGTGTGTGTGTGTGTGTGTTGTGTGTGTGTGTGTGTGTGTGTGTGTGTGTGTGTGTGTGTGTGTGTGTGTGTGTGTGTGCGTGTCTGAGGGGGGATTCTTCTCATCTAGTGCCTGCGCTTAAATGATTTTCCTTCCTTTACTTTGTGGAGCTATTTACCAAAGCAGCATTGCTTGCGCCATCTATCTTCCCGTTACTTTCTCTAATGCACGCCGTCATCGATTTGACGCGTCACCCTTGAATCTGTTATGACACGACCCTGGTCGTCATTCGTCAAGGGTTTTTTTTCTCTCTCTGTTCCTCTCTCTCACTCTCTCCCTCTCACTGCATCTTTGTATTTGCCTGCTTCTCTCATTCTTCCATTCTCCAGCAGTTCTCATCCTCCCTCCTATCTCTCTCTCTCTCTCTCTCTCTCTCTCTCTCTCTCTCTCTCTCTCTCTCTCTCTCTCTCTCTCTCTCTCTCTCTCTCTCTCTCTCTCTCTCTCTCTCTCTCTCTCTCTCTCTCTCTCTCTCTCTCTCTCTCTCTCTCTCTGTCTCTCTGTCTCTCTGTCCGCTGGCCGGTATTGCAGTTCAGAATGTCGATGCAGAGAGAGATGGAGATGAAGAAGAATAACGACATCTCACTATTTCACCCCAAGAGCTTGTCATTTCCATCACTAAGACTGAGACTGAATGTTGAACCACCCTCTCTCTTTTTTTCGATTCGGGTATTCCGCTTTCTTCCTCTCACAGTGGAATTTTATTTATTTATTATGCCTCCCTTTATTGGACTGAGGGGGAGATTGAGTCATATTTTGGCACCATTCAACGATTCTAATCTCCTTTTGTCAAATAAAACGGTGAAGGCGCGTGAAAGACGTCAGCCTTTGCCATGTCATTTATTTGTCATGCTTTTTGTCATCACTTGCTTGTTTTAACTTGTCTATCGTGGGTTTCCCCAATGTGTCCATTTAATGCTAGTATCTGTTTTGTTTTATCTATCTCGCTCTCTCTCTCGTTCCCCTCTCTTGCTCTCTTTATGTCTCTCCCCCCTGTCCCCCTTCTCTCTCTCTCTCTCTCTCTCTCTCTCTCTCTCTCTCTCTCTCTCTCTCTCTCTCTCTCTCTCTCTCTCTCTCTCTCTCTCTCTCTCTCTCTCTCTCTCTCTCTCTCTCTCTCTCTCTCTCTCTCTCTCTCTCTCTCTCTCTCTCTCTCTCTCTCTCTTCTCTCTCTCTCTCTCTTCTCTCTCTCTCTCTCTCTCTCTCTCTCTCTCTCTCTCTCTCTCTCTCTCTCTTTTCTCTCTCTCTCTCTCTCCCTCTCCCTCTGTGCAGAGGCTGCCTGGGAACATGAACTCTGAGGCCGTGGTGCAGAACAAGCTCTCCCATTCCATCAGAACACGTTTCCTGCGGCTGCTCCCTCTGGACTGGAACCCCAGTGGCTGGCTGGGCCTCAGAGTGGAGGTGTACGGCTGTGCCTACAGTGAGTCTCCACCGCCCTGACAGCTGCTACAGTACATACACACACACATACATCTGCACCAAGAGGTTTTCACCATGCATTGCCTACCAGGGCTTGGTTGCACCAGCTATTTGTACGTTTGGCATGCAGTCCTAAGTTGCCACTAGTTACACTCAAACTAGCAGTTTACTAAATGCAGTCGTAACTTGAATACCAAAGTTCTGTCTACAAAAAAGTAACAAGTTATTGCTATATTTAACTGAAGCCACTTGTTTTTGCTTCAACTTAACGGCAACCAAGTTGTTACGAATTAACAACAAGCTACGATGAGCGTAGAGGAGCGTAGACAAGCGTAGAGGAGGACATTGCATGGGCAAGTCAGAATTTGCTGTACTGGTTTTGGCACCAACTGATCCCATCTACAAAACGTACACCTGCTTAGGGGGTGTTGTAAATTTTAAGTAACAACTACCAAACTTTGACAAAAATCAGAAAATCATTTAACCCATTTTGATTAAATTCATGTGTAAACCCTGACTTGGTTGAACTTATGCTATAACTTGTTTATGTTGAAACTTAGCGCAACGCAAACCTGTGAACGACCCACAGACGTCGGTCATAGTATCCTAGCACTTTTACGGAGGACATTCACACCGGTAAAGGGTCCTTCCCATCTGTGCTCTTCATTTTCATCTTCAGGCAAAATAATTCTAACCGTCTTATAAAGTAAGAATACTTTGCTTTATTATACCTATATATAGTGGCTTCCAACCAGATTGTATTAGCCCTATATGCACAAACTTTTTCGAGGCACCAACAGATGAAGGCAAATATGAAAGAAACAGATGCCTGTGCTTCACCGTTGAATCTTTTCTAAAATACTACAAATGTTTTTAGAAAATATATTTTTAGCGTGCCCTGTAGCAGTACTACAAAGCACCCCTAGGGCTCTCGTATCGCCATCTGTTTCCACACTGACTGTTGAAATGGCTGAGATTGGTGTTCTTAAGTCTAGCAATAACACTACTTTTTTGTTTCCTATGCGAACAGCTAAGGGCTAAAAAAACAAAAAAACAAGGCGATAAGACTCTGCCATTATTCAGCCTGGTTAATGGCAGGTGCTAGTGCACTAAACTGGATGGGCCGGAGGGTGACCGCCCTGTGAAGGACACTTTCTTGAGTGAGCAGGGTGGCGGTGGTCGTTTTACCTTGATGTCTTTTTAATACCCCACCAGACCTCTCTCGAATGGCCGTTAGGCATTGCAAGCATCAGCATTAATTGACAAATGAAAGAACACAGCCACAGAGGATTGACATATAGAGTAGTCGTTGATGGGAGACATGTCGTGAAGTTGCTTGATAGCTGGAGTAGCTTGATAAACAGTAGAAAAGGCTCACATTTAGAAACGCCATATGTTGCCTTATGTTCAAAATAATGGATCTGATCAAAGCCACATTGTCTTAATTTAGTTAATTATAGAAATGTACATGAATATTACTAATAGTATTGATAATAGAAGAAGAAGTAGTAGTTTTAGAAGTTTTTTACATTTGCATTTGTGTTATTTTTTTATTTATTGAATAGAACTCAGGCATCCAGCAAGTCTTAAACTATAGGGACTTCAATCATTTCTCAAGCTGTGCAGAGGTAAAGTACAGCTGGAACGAGGGAGACGTGTGTGTGAGTGAGGTAGAGATTGAGAGAGGGGATAAAGAGATGGAGACACAGCTGGGGATGAGAAAAAGGCGAAAGGGCCGTTGGGGTTCAGAGGCGAAGGGAGAGAGATGCTCTGGGAAAGATGAAGAATTGCTATGCTGGTCTCATTCTGTTGCATTACAGAATAGCAATCCATACATTCATGAATCTATGTATGAGTGTCTCTCCAGGGCAGAATCATATGTAGTCAAGACGGAGAAATCCCCAAAAATGATAACCGGTCTCACAACGTTGCTTGGGGATATACAGGGATAAGTTCAGTTGGAGCACAAGGGCCAGCTGAGCGTGTACGGAAGTGAAGTACAACAACCGTTTCTTGTGTTGTTTTCTTTTTAGTTCGGTATTCTTGAGAGATTGCAAAACTTTTTGGGGAAACCATGGGGCAACTAGCAGAAACGAAGGACTTGCGGAAACAATTATTATTATTATTTTATAAAATCATTGTGGTGATTGGATACCTACAAATAAATGAGGGCAAGGTCTCTTCATCTATTATTCACACTCAAATAACTCCTTACTGTTATTCCTTCACAGAGACTTAATAAATAATGGATGGATCATTGTCATCCATTAGGTTGAATATCCCTCAACCCATGCATTCTTTGCACACCATAATATACCGTTAATAAACGAGGCAACCACTAGGGCGCAAAATGGCGCAGCACTTGAAACTCAGTGGATTACCCTTTTAATATGTACAGTCCCCAAGGCAGGGACAGTGCCACGTGCTTGTAGAGACAGGAAACAGCGTTTGTTCCTGAAATCCAGTTTATTATTAATATATTAGCTGATATAAAGCCTAAGCCTCCATTGTGTGAAACAATAAGAGAAGGATCAAGGGATGTCTGTGCTGTCAACGTAGCTTCCTGTCTGCGGATTCCTGTGATGACACTTAAATGTCAGTCCGCTCTGTGTCAAGGCGTATCATTGAGTCTCAAAGCAATCAGGCAGGAAGTGTATCATATAGGCACAATGTTTGAAGGAGAGACTTGGTGGGGCGGGGATGCTAAGTATTGCAATCATGTGACAATAGAGTCTTTCATGTGTCAAAAAATGTTTTTGGAGGGAAATAAATAAGATGCATGCTTGACATTCTGCACATTTTTCCATGGCGCTTGTTAGCATACTGGAGATAAGCAATGGGTGGCTCCAGAGCTCAAGGGTAGCATATATCAACAATATTCCCTCATGGACGTGCATGAAACATACTGTGCTGAACACATGCTATTTGATATGTAATTATTTACATGGTTTTACCCAATGTTAATTACAGTGAATACAGATACAAGTGATTACGTAGCAGAATATTGGTAAGGCATATTGCTTCAGGATACCTACGGGTTACGTACTATGGACATTGGAGATTGCCCCCAGAACCCTATCCGCTTGCAGGAGACCCAAGTAAACATTAAGGTTTGCTTTGGAGAGCAAACAATACAAACAAGAGTACAAACAATGCAATACAATACTATTTATTACAATACGTACAAAAAATAAGAAAATAGAAAACAGCTAAGAACAACTCTACATCTTATGCCAACATGTCAATTTGAAAAGTATGTTTATATTGTGGGCTCATGTTCCTTTCCAACACATTTGAACACAACATCACACCATGGTTTACCTTACAGAGTCGGACGTGGCGGACTTTGACGGCCGCAGCTCTCTGCTCTACCGGTTCAACCAAAAGTCCATGTCCACGGTGAAGGACGTGGTCTCCCTGCGCTTCAAGAGCCGGCAGGCCGAGGGGGTGCTGCTGCACGGGGAGGGCCAGAGGGGAGACTTACATCCACCCTAGGAGCTCCACCGCGGCGCCGGCTGGCGCTCTACCTCAACCTGGACGAGAGGGGTGAGGGCCGGGGAATAGGGTGGGGGGGGGGGGGGGGGGGGGGGGCGGGTACCCTGGGAGGGCTTGAGGGCGGAGGCGGTGTCACAGTTAACTGGCCAGCAGGGACGGGCGGTAGGCTGGCAGGATTGATTGATCGTCCCCTTTATGGCAACGATCATCAAAGTGGTGTGAGGATAAGCCCTGTGTGTTCCTTTTCGTTGGTGTGCGTGTTTGTATGTGTTTGTGTTTGCATCTGTGTGCTTCTATGTGTTTTCTGGGTCTTTTAGTTTCTGCTCCAGCCTTTCCAATCTCTGGCAGGGAAAACAGATCTCACTATACATGTGTCTTTTGTGTATAGCTATGTGACTGATATGTTTCAGGGTACACCTGCGGTCAATGAGTGTATTCGTTTGCACGTGTTTGTATGTGTGTGTGACGTACATTCTCCAAATGTGAGCATCTATGTGTGATGGTTTGTCTATGTGTACGTGTGTGTCTGTGTGTCTGTGTGTGTCTGTATACAAGGTTCTTTGTTGCCTTTCCAATTACCTCTACACCTGAGCTCCATTGACTTGGTGGCCTCAGACATTGTTACATTGTAATTATGATCCGTTTTCCTTTTGTTGTGGCCATGTTCCAGACGACACGAGGCTGAGGTCCAGCGGTGGGCGCAGCGTGGCGGTCACTCTGGGCAGCCTTCTGGATGACCAGCACTGGCACTCGGTCCTGATCGAGCGCTTCAACAAGCAGGTCAACCTCACGGTGGACTCCCACACACAGCACTTCCGCACCAAGGGAGAAGGGGACTCCCTGGAGGTGGACTATGAGGTGTGCATCCCTGATGCAAACACACATGTTGTTTGATGATGAGGATTTACCCTGGGCTATATGTATAGGATAATGTGCAGCGAGCATGCAGCGAAATGCTCGTGTGCTTGAATGTATGCAAGAAAAGCATGCAGGTACGAATGGCTCACTGCACTTTGTCATGCTTATTTCATAGACATTTCAGAAATATTTTTTTTGGTACAAAATATAACCACAACAATTTATGGTTATTATTTTATTTATCATTTTCGCCTTCTTAAGATCCGCCTACTGAGTTTTATAATCCAAGTTAAGCTGAACATTTCTATTAATGGTGACATGACACAAGGTGAATGTGTTCTCAGGGAGTATTGATGTAGACGTTTTTGTCCTGTCGCGTTGTACTTGCCGGGGCTTTGCAGTTGCATTGAAACACAATTGTTATTAATGTATAATAACTGCGTCCATAGCGACAGTCACTTATTCATAGCGGAGGTCTAGTATTAAGAAATAACAGACCTCAGAATTATGTCAATTGACCAATGAAAATCGAGTAGTCGACCAAGCCGTTTAATAAAGCAACTCTAACCCTCTTACTCTGGCATAACATGGCTCAGAAATATTGCATGAGAATATATAAATCAACATCACTTTAGCATGCAATGTTTTTCCAATTGTTTGTGTTGACGGATGTGGAACTACCAGAAGTTGCCATTAAAGTCAGCATGGTTAACACTTGATTCCCCTTTCTCTCCAAGTTAAGTTTCGGGGGTATCCCCCTTCCCGGCAAGCCTGGCACCTTCATCAGGAAGAACTTCCATGGCTGCATTGAGAACCTGTACTACAACGGGATCAACATCATCGATCTGGCCAAGAGACGCAAGCCCCAGATATACAGCGTGGTGAGAGCCCGCTTCTACCCAAGACATCCCCCTAGCTTCTGAAAGCCATGCCATCTCATTTGGAATCCGGGGAAAGTCAATTACCTCTTAATGCTATGAACAGCCAGCTTATTTTAATTGTCCTCATTTTCCAGAATCCCTTATTTTGCCCCCAAACCTTGACCGTCCCCACACATTAGCACATATCTATTTTTACCAGAAGCACAAATTAAATGGATTCAGGGGGGTGGTGTGTATGAGTCTACTCGAGTGATGCAGTGTGTGCATGTGTGTGTGTGTGTGGGGTGTGTGAGGGGGCTTTCACTAATTAGGAAGGAGGGTAAATTGGCTGGAAAAACTATTTTGGCTTTGTTATTACATTGCATTTGATCCTAACTACGTTGTCATTAGGGTTGCCAGCTATGTGCTGGCCTATTGGTGTAGGAGCTTTGTTTGTGGCTATTTCTTCCGTCCACGCGAATCAGAGAGGGTCAAAGAGTCACGTTTCATCCCAGACACCCTTCTGCACTCCAGAACCCTGATTGCTATGTTAAAAGGCCTCTACTTACAAGAGAAAGGAGAGAGAGTGAAAGAGTGGGGGCGAGAGTGGCCAATTTTGCTCACCGACTGCAATGATGGAATCCGTAATGGAATTTCAATGTGGAATTCTAACCCCAGGCAGTGGATAGGGAATCACATTGAGAGAGTAAAAAAAAAGAGCCATGATTGCTCTTCACTGCCTAGCAGGCACGACAGCTGATAGGATTCTGACCTCAATTGACATTGCTGGTCTTCGTGGCGAATGGACCTGCCATGACCCTCGTGTCATTCAAAATTAAAGGTGTTTTTTCTGTTGCTTTCTTTGCCCTAAGAGATTGGTGTGCAAGTATAATAAGACAATTTCAGAGCTTGAACTAATCTTTTATTTATTTTTTTGCCATTCACCTTCCTTTAATTAACATGTACTCTCAGCCTCTCATCTCCCATCCCGTCCCAATGGAAAATTCAAACTACGTGACTATAACGTTTAAATCCGATTTGCTGTCACCCACTGTTGAAGGGTTTCAGATAGCAGCCATGGCTTGTTAAGGATTCTGCTGAGCGTATGCGTAAAAGAAGCAAAAGCATGAACCTCTCGCATCTGCTCTCCAGGGAAACGTGACCTTCTCCTGCTCCCAGCCCCAGCTGGTGGCAACAACCTTCGTGAGCTCAAGCGCCAGCTTCCTGTCGCTCCCGGCAACGGCGGCGGTGGTGGCGGCGGGCAGTGAGGATGTGGGCTTCTCGCTGCGCTTCCAGTTCCGGACGTGGAACACCGACGGGCTGCTGCTCTCGGTCCGTCTGGCCCCCGAGCCCCAGAGAGTGGAACTGCAGATCAGCGGCAGCCGGCTGCGTCTCACCCTCCACACCTCTGCCCAGCAGAAGTCCCAGGTCTCTACTGGTGAGGGGCGCCAGGCCAACCACACACACACACACACACACACACACACACACACACTCTCATACACACACACACACACACATACTCATTCAGTCTTATACACACACACTCACACACACTCATACACACACACCACACACACACACACTCACACACACACACACACACACACACACACACACACACACACACACACACACACACACACACACCACACACACACACACACACACACACACACACACACACACACACTCTCACACAAACTCTCTTGCACACACACTCACACAAACACTGTCGTACACACACACACTTACACAGTTATTCACACACTCTCGTACACACACACACACACACACACACACACACACACACACACACACACACACACACACACACACACACACACACACACACACACACACACACACACACACACACACACACACACACACACACACACACACACACATACACACAGACACTCTCTTGCACACACACTCACACACACACTGTCGTACACACACACATACACACTTATTCAAACACTCTCGAACCCACACACAAACACACAGACACACACACACACACACACACACACACACACACACACACACACACACACACACACACACACACACACACACACACACACACACACACACACACACACACACACACACACACACACACACACACACACACACACACACACTCACACATAATACAAATGTGCCCACACACGTGCACGTCTTGCCCTTGATGACCTGGAAATGTCCTGTCTGCAATATGGGCCGCATAAAGTCCATCTGGCTGTCTGTCTTCTGTGTCTGCGAAACCGTGGAAACCAAACAGGAAACAGGAAAGGTCAACCTGGCCCATCCCTCCCCCCCTCCCCCTCCCCCTCCTTTCTCCCAATCCAACCTCAAGTGTGAAAGGACACATTCAACTTCGGCGTTTAAAATTTTACTTGGCTGTGTAATTCACCTTTGACCTCAGGAATAAAAAAAAAAAACAATCATAATAATCCTCTTGGGATTAGTGGAAAAAATATGTTATCCTCTGTAGGCAGCCTTTCAAAGGAATTGGCTTTTCCAAAGATAAAACATGCAATCAACTGTGAATGGAAAGGACTTGCAGCAGACGGCAGGAACAGAGGGAAATGAAGATGCAGAGGACAATCACAGCCTAAAAACCCTTCAACTCAGGAGCCATGCCTCATCAACATTCATAAATAACACACATGCCCATATGCTGTTCTGCTTCGTCTCAACGGCTGAATACTGCTCTAAAATGAACATGGACCACACACACACACGCAAACACACCTTCCCTGAAGAGTTTTCGGTTATTTTAAACGTGTTTATTGTGGTATCTAAATGTTTACCTAAATGGATACACCGAGATATCTAAATTGGCCCTTTCCTGTCTTAGCCAGATTCAGACAAAATTAATCATTGTGCGTCCAAAGGGGAATTTGCTGGGTTAGCATTTGCTTCCTGTTAGCCGCTTCCATTAACATGTATAATTACAATAGCCTAGCTCCTGTTTATATACATATACAATACACTTTTAATTTCCAAAGATTTTCTATGTGTTGTTTTTCAAAACGAGCCAGTAACAGAACAAGATTGTATTTGTCAACAAACACACAGATAATATGGCACTGTGTTCGGCACTGTGCTTTTGTAAAATCAGCTGCTTTTGCCTGGGGAGTCCTTGCGGTGGGTAACCTGTCAGCGACGCATCAAAGGTAACCTAATAGTATCTGCGCCGAAAATAAGGCCAAATTATAAGGCCAATGTATTTGTAGAAAAGTGCAGTGTTGTCGTGTTGTTACTTGCTCCCGTTTCGAATAAGTCACTCTTCTGAACATGAACAAGAGCTATAGGCTACTATTACTCTGCAAGTCAGTTGAAGTGGCAAACAGAAAGCAAATGCTAACCCAGCAACTCCCCCTATACCGGCATATACATTTAAATAAAATAAACGTAGTAAATTATATTGCATACCATCAAATAGAAATAGTGTTGTCTCATTAAGAAATTATTTAAAGTCGTCATGACAGCAATTTCTGTATCAGCATGTTTCATTTAGTTCATTTTCATTGGTAGAATCTTCCTAACTGCTTCCAAGAAAGAAGCAAAATAGCTATACTTTCCATTCATTGCATTGTGAGAATCGCTCACACATAACTAAATTAATTACCAACGAGAACACACCACTCAGAGGTTCAATAGTTCAATCCTGTTTACGGTTCCTTGTGAAAGGATGACAAGAACAGCCAATCAGTATGGTTGATTTTCGTCAGCAGCCTGGCCACCTCTCCCCCAGCACCCTAGCCAAGCCCTGGGTCACATCCTCACAGCCCCCCCCCCCCCCCCTGCTTGTCCACCAACACATACACATGACACTGCAGTCTTTTAATGAGCATCAGCCATGATCAGGGCTCTTCAGTGTCCCCCACGTGACCGTTGCTCTAACTTTGCCCTGGCAACCCTCACGTTGATAGCTCAGAGTCATCTTGAATTTTATGTGAACAATTCCCTTTTTTCAGATTCCGTAAAGAAAAAGGACCAAAAAAAAAAACATTGCTGAATAATTAACTAGTTTTAGGAGCCGTGACCTGATGTACCTCGGCTAAGTGTCTCGGTGCACTGGTGTGGAAGAAACATTGATTTGGATCCTGCTCCTTTCCTATAGCTCATCCAGGATAAACTGCGGCCGGCGATACACACAGCGCGATTCAGCACCGCATGTCTGTATCGTTTTCCAGTGCACAACATGACTATTGACCAATTCTGTTTCTTTATATATATATATCTGCCCGAAATGAAATGAAACCACTGGACGTATTAGGTATAGGGGTGTCACATCTGCAGAAGCAGCAAAAGTTCAGATCAGATTACATTATACTTTATTGTCCCACATGGGAACTCAATTTGCCGTAGGGCGGGATACACAATATAAATACATACAAGAACAAATAACGTAAAATGAAATCCACTACAATTGCTATAATAGTAGTAGGACACAGAGAAAGTGCCAAGTGTGAAAGATTAGATTACGTTGAAAATTGCCACATGTATTGATCTGATGTTTGTGAGTGTTAGCTAATTGGAAGATTTGAATGCTACAACTAAAGGGAATTAGGTTCATGGACGTCTGGGAAGTGCTGATTGCTGCACTCGTTGCATACGGTGGCCTAAGTCGGCTGTTTTCTATCATATTAGCCCTAATCTGCAGTGCTGGCATTTTTTCTTGTTGGTTTAATTGAATTGAACGTAATTCCATACACAAATGAAGGCGTGAAGTAATGAGAAGCCGTGCCGTGCAGGAGAGGACATTTCCAAAAGGTCAGCACACGGAGGTCACATGATCGCCCCCCCCAACACAATAATGGCACCACAGGGGAAATAAGCCGGGAGTTATAAAAGCAGAGGGAAGCATGACTCGGCGACCGCCTCTATTCCGCTGTCCTACAAAGGATTTCCTCCTCATTATTTAGACATTACGCAAGATGCATACATATATTTGTCAATGTCTTCTCGTTCTATGTATATACACACACAGTATATAAACCTCCAAAACGTTATGTAATATAGTTGGTTATATACGCGAGGCTTTGTGCCGCTCCCGTGTTGTGTCTGCTAAAGATGACCCGACTGGTGATTGGTGAGGAGTGGACGCGTTCTAATCCACCCTCTGTCCCCCCGGGACGCTAAAGCCACGGCGCTTACTACATTAAGAAGCCATGGAGGAGGAGCGCCCTGCCCCGAGAGCGCGTTGTGTGTGTGTGTGTGTGTGTGTGTGTGTGTGCGCACCACAAGCCTTCACTACCCCCCCACCCCACCCCACCCCACCCCGCCCGCGCGTGGGTATACGTCAAGCATCATTGGCTTCTGAGAGACTCTGTTAAAAACACAGTCTCTGTTTAGTGGCTGTTAGCGCTCTCCAGGGAGCGCTTAGCGAAGGCTGACTGATGTGACATCCCCCTCTTTATTTATTTAGAGGCAGAGGAAAGGGGCGGTGCTCTCGGCGGTGGGATGCGCGTGAGCCACCTTCACGCGCCTGCCTTTCTGTAGCGCCAGATCGACGCGTCAGCGGGACGGCCGTAGCCTCCTAGGTGCTTTGTGTCTGCTCGTTATTTTGGATGTGCCATCGTGTTATGATCAACTCTCGCAGCAGCGGTAGACGCTGTTTCCTGTTTTGTTTTTTTTTTGCTCAGGGAATGAATTAATTATGAGGTGTGTTGGGCTGAACCACCGCGTGTCACCGTAGATTTGCATATTGCTGTGTTAAGGGGATCTAATGGAATTGATTGTGGGATGTTGTTGGCGTGGCGGAGGCGTTCTGGACTCTCATGTGCAGTGTCGTAAGCCAGAGCAGAGGCCATCTTAGGTCAACTGGTGGATTCTACTATGGGAAGTCTGAATGAATGAACATGAAAACCATCCCGGAACATGTGTTTTGTGACTCAATGCAGAGGTGGACGCTTTTCATCCATCTGCAAGTTGTAATACCGTCAAATGTTTAATGTTTTAAAGATTTTCAATGTGTCTCGTTCAGGCCACAGTGTGAACGACGGCCTCTGGCATTCGGTGACCCTTGACACGCGGGACCAACAGATCAGCCTGACTCTGGACGACGAGCCGGCGTCCACCATTGAACCGTGGCAACAACTGCAAGCACAAGGGGACTTCTACCTTGGAGGTCAGCCCATTGTCCAAACACCTTCTGCAACAGATAAAGCCCATCAAATCGCAATGGGTTTTCTTAGAAATCCTAACATATAGAAGCGAATACCTGAGAAGTTTTGTGAGTTCAAGTCTGTAGTGAAAAGACTATTGAGGTGTTGAACTTATGTGGAATTTAATGTCACCATGATGGGCTGTTTTTAATGTGTGTGGGCTGTCCACTCATGTGCATTTAAAGTCTCCACTCTGCCATAACAATGCTGTGCACCAGACAATTTGGGGTATGAACCACGCACGAGGGCTGTGATTTCTTTGTATTCCTCGGTTCACGCCGGCTTGCTAAATTCGCCCACTGCGACTATGAATGACGCTTTAATGTGACATTCAAGCGAGTCGGTCTATTGAGTCAAAAGCGGCAACAGGATTTCTACAGTGCGTAGCATACAACCTGTGAGGGCCCAGGAGGCACGACCGACAGCCAGAGGCCCCCACCGGCTTGTGTGTGACATCCCCTCCCTGCTGCGCCCCCCATCCAGGTTGTCCCTCTGTGGGTTGTGGGCACCCCACGCCGCCCGCCTTCCAGGGGTGCATGCGACTCATCCACATCAACGGGGTGCTGATGAACCTGCTGCGCGTCCAGCAGGGCACCCTAGGGCGCTACCACGCACTGCAGTTTGACACGTGCGGCATCAGAGACAGGTAGTTGTTTTTTGCAACTCATCACTCGGGGTACGCGCATCGCAGCTCAATTAAGGAGAGAGCGCACGGCGGTCGCGCGACACGGATGTCTCTCGACCGATGTTGACGAAACCCTTTGAAATCCGTCGCGACATCACGTCCAATAGAGGTCGCCCGGCGTGATTCTCCAATTAAATCTCAATTGTGTGTAATAATATTGAGAATAATAATTAGCTTAAGGCTAAGGAGCCGCCGCAGCTTTTCCTGTATGACATCCTGTCCCTCATCACCCCTGCAAAACAGCTAGCTTGAGGGCTTTATAACAACGTCCTTATTAAAAATGTATTTTCACATTTTTACTCTTATTGGGTACATTTTTTTACTTGAAGATGAAACGTGCCTTGTGTTAGGAATGACATTGCTCTGAACAATCCTGTGTTTGGCTGTGAATTTGATAAATAATACTCTTGGATCTCTGGAGTGGAAGCTCACGTTATTCGGCTAGTTCGAGGTATCCCTCTCAGGTCAGAGCTACATGACGTGTGCTTCAAAGATCACACACTGCGCCTTACTCGGATGGCAGTCATGAGAAAGCGCACAGCAAAGCAGGGATGAGCCACGAGCCGCCAGCCGTGAAGGAAAGTGACTTGCCTTCAGGACGGAGAAGGATGAACACAAACATGTGGTTCTTGCTTTAAGAAGCATCTGCTGTACAGTCCCTCCCCCTCGTTGTTAGGTGTGTTGTTATTTTAGAATGTAACGAGATACTTGGCTCAGAAAAAAACAATCACAAACCCTACTTTATCACCCTCTTTGCTTGGGGAGACCTCCACAAAGGCATGGGATATTATAAGACCCTTTTTTTCTCCCGTTTTTACTGATGTATGTTCAATTTCCCCTTGCTGTGTCATTCCGTTGAGTAATGACTACCATTGTGCTTTGTTAAGAAGACAGGAAGATTAACCTTTATGAGAGTTAATCTACATTTCCTCTGCCGTCCAATCAAACTTCATGGCTCAATTTATGGGGAGCGAGCACTTCTCTGCACCGGCTACTGTAATTTCATGACCTGCGAGGGCCGCGGTGAACACAACAATAGAAATGGCTGGATGGTAATTAAACCATCGCCTGCTACCCTATCCTCGCTGAGGCCGCGCCGCTCCGCTGCAATTAATGGGTTAGAGATGAAAGTGTATGAAATTATAGATGCAGCCTTGAAAGGGCGGCAATTATGTGAAATTCAAGGAGACTTTAGGAAGGGACTATTAATCAGGACAGTGTGGTCTAGGATGTCCGTAAAACGCCCCGGCGTCGGGATCCCGTAAACAGGGGCATTTTACACGGAACGTGTCGTGTGATAGTGTGGGGGGGGGGGGGGGTCACGGCCGACCTCGGAACGGGCACAAATCTCTCTGGTTTACACGTCCGTCCGTGTGCCTGTGTGTTAAGAAAAGCGTCCATTAAATGTACCATTCTACGATGTACCGTATTTCTTCCATAGCTGCCTTTCTTCTGCTCTTCTCCTTCAGTCGTCCTCCCCCTCCATATTTATCGTGCCGAGCGAAAGTGCAGATTGAAAGAAAAAAAAGTGTCTTTAGCAGAAAGCTGTGCATTGAAGCCCACCTGCTGTCCCCCCCTCCCACACATCCCCTGACCCCGCCTCGTTCCAGATGTCTGCCCAACTATTGCGAACACGGGGGCCAGTGCTCCCAGACCTGGAGCGCCTTCCGCTGTGACTGCTCGGGAACCGGACACACAGGGGCCACCTGCCACAACGGTCAGCTGCATTCTTTTATGGCTTTTATTTCCCTCAGGGCCTCTCAAGAAGCTGTACCACACATGCCCACACACACACACGCGGCGCGCGGCGCACACCACTCTCGCACGGACGCACGCACACACACACACACACACACACACACACACACACACACACACACACACACACACACACACACACACACACACACACACACACACACACACACACACACACACACACACACACACATAGTATTACCTTTGCCAACACTCTTTGCATTATGTAACCACTGAGCCATTGAATATTATTCAGGGTGGTGTGTTTCTGTTTTTTCTCATAGACAGGCAAGTATAGCCTCCTTCAGCCCACAACCTAATGTATGCATTTTGCAGTCTCTGTACCTTTCTTTATTTTTCTTTGTGACAGTTTTTTTTATTCTGTATTTCTTGCCTCTGATCATTTCCCCCCACTTATGAAAAAAAAAATTTGTTCAGAGAGACATGTTGAGGGTTTTCTCATCTGCCATGTCAGACCCCCACCCCCCCCCCCCCCCACTCCCCCCTCCCCACACACCACTCCACTCCCCAATATCCATCCTCTCAGCTCCACCACCAGACACACCCTCACCCCCCCCCCCCTCGCCTGTACCTGTTTGATATTCACTGTGGAGCTCAAAAACCTCCTCTGAAGCTCTCCTTTCCCCAGAATACAGACTTCTTGTTTACATCCAGGCTGACGCCGTTGTCCTTGCTTGTCAGAGACAAGACGGCATTTAAAAAAAAAAAAAAAAAGCATCCTCATGAATTAAAAATAGGCCCCCATTGCTCTACTACTTTACGGTGTTATGTGCTTGGGATGGAAGGCTCGCATGTGGGGCTATTCTCTGCGTTTCCCATTTGATAATAGACATTATGGTATTTATTGGTTCTCTTTTTTTTTATGCACAGCGCAGCTCAGTGGCGTACAGTGTTTTTTTTAGCAGCTGTTGTTTACCAATATACAGAATCCTCTCTGACGCTTTATGCTGCCCCCCTCTGGAGGGTCCCTTGACGATGTTTACTGTTGATTCTATTCAGTCCTCGCCGCATAACACCGCCTACAGAAGTGTCAGAAATGTAATTAAAAATGATTTATTGAATTATTGTTAGAAACTATATCTGAAGAAAAGTGTGGTGCTTTAAAGCACTAAATGAATCACAAGTGAAGTAGACTCACGGTACTCTGAACGTCAAAGCACTTGACCTTTTCTCGGAAATTCTAAATACTTGCAGGTCATGGGCGATTTATAATTGAGGGTCATCCCCGATCCCTCCTCTTTGGACCCCCAACACTTCCTTTCTTCCATCATTTAGGAGAAATGAAATGTGTATTTAAATAGAACTAGAAATGACTCGATCGTACCTGTTACTGGAATACATAAGACCTAGCCCCAGAGGCAGACCAACATTGAAATCCTATGGGACTTTTACTGTGCGAGAGTCTGGAACACCATGGGTCTACGTTACTTTAAGTGGGCCGTCCTTCCAAGCTAATGCGGAAACCAGATCAAACTATAACGCAGACCCACATCCCCCCGAAAATGCTAAATAAATGAAATCGCATTCACGGAAATCTTTATTCGGGGGAGCATTGTGTTCACCAAAGGAGGAGCTTTTCTCTTCAAATCACCATTTTTATTCCATTTATTTTTCCCTATTTTTATTGAGGATAATCCCTATCACGGACCCTCTTAATTCCCATTCCACTGCTGTGTGCCTCCTTCCCTCAGCCCTCTATGAGCCGTCCTGCGAGGCCTACAAGCTGACAGGCAGCTCCTCGGGCTACTACTCCATTGATCCGGATGGCAGCGGACCCCTGGGGCCCGCGCGGGTCTACTGCAACATGACGGGTGAGCTCAGCGGCTTCTCAATGCTTGTCACCTCTCCCGGACCCCCCTCCTCACTCCTCCCAGCGGGGAGTCCCTGTGGAGAGCTGGTGGGTGTTGGGGGGGCGGGGGGGGGGGGGGGGGAAGACAAGGAGAGTTTAGTCCCTCACAGATCAGGCCGATTGACCCTCCCCAACCCACCACCCCCACCACAACTGCCAGCTGCCGCTTTCCTCCCTGCCAGTCGGGTAGGGGATCGTTGAGGCCATTCGATACGCTTCCTGCCGCGGCTTCACCCCGGAGTCTGGCTCTTTGATTCGCTTGTCATAAACGTCCCTCCCTGGTGGGGAAAAAAAAGGCCCATGTGCTTGTTGTGCACACATGTGCTAGAAATGTAGCCATCCATTTAAAACGAAGGACATAAAGGTCATCGCGCTGTGTACAATGGTTAATAGACCGCAGCTCGGAGCCAACCCCCACACACACACACACACACACACACACACACACACACACACACACACACACACACACACACACACACACACACACACACACACACACACACACACACACACACACACACACACACACACACACACACACACACACACGCACCCGCACAACCACACAAATGCATACACACACCACAAAATACAAAATAAAAAAAACACGAAAAAAAGATGAGCTTGCACTTTGGGTAAGTGCTGGAAAAGTGCATATTCAGTTGTAATAGAAGAGAGAGGAGTACATTACTGTGAGATCACAACTCACGGCGCAACATCCACGGTGCCTTACACAGACGTGTGTGTTGATGGCTGCAAAAGCGCGAGAACAAAGAGTTTCAAACCATTTTAATGAGACAGGTAAGCAGTTTTACACTTCATCGCCTGTTGACATGGACAGATGCAGGTTTCTGTCTGTGAAAATCACTCTCCCTCAGAAAAAAAAGTACTCTTTGAACTTTTGTCGCAAAGCAAGGAAGTTATTCCGAAGACAATATATTTCATCAACCGCCCGGAAATCATTCCTGAAGGTGAGCCTAAAATCGGCTGTTCGTGGAATCACTAAAAGTAGAAGAATGGAACATAAAAGTCTCATCATCTCTTTGTTTCCTGGTTGAAGTTTTGACGGAGCAAAAATCTCCCACGCACATATATATATATATATATATATATATATATATATATTTATTTATTTATACATACACACCCAGGGGCTCCCAGTCGAGTCCCTCTCCGGCAGCCCTGTGGAGCTCCATGCTGCGTTTCCCTTCTGTTCCCGCTCACAAATCCCAGTCAGCTGGCAGCCAGGGAGGCCTCAGGTTGACCTCAATTAAAGACTCCATTAGTGATGTAAACAACTCTCAGCTCAACAAGCAGGCACGCGAATAATCACAAAGTGGAGTGGGATTTTTTCTCTTAGGCTAGGTAAACACCAAATCCCCCATAATGCATACTAAGCGGAGGGGGGTTGCTAATCAGCACTCACCTCAATTAAGCATGCAAAACTGTCCACCTGAAGGGGTTAACAGGAGTGGGCTTCGGGGGGGGGGGGGGGAGGGGGTTGTGGAGTTTTGAGTGTTTGTGTGTGTGTATGTTGTATGTGGAGGGGATGTAACGTGTGGGAAAATGCATGGTACACCTGCTAAAACGCAGGTAATCCCAAGATGATCATCAGATTTAAGAGAGATTTATTGGTTTATCTGTAAAGCAATCCGTCCTCCGCCTTCGTTCAACCACCTCTGGTTGCTGTTGAGGCAGGGGACTCAGGAATAGTGCTCTCCACAGACACCGGCCAGGGGGAATGGGGGAGCGAGGCTAACGCACACACACACGCACACACGCACACACGCACACACACACACACGCACGCACGCACGCACGCACGCACACACACACACACACACACACACACACACCTTCCTCGAAAGGTTCTTTAAATGAGGGGGTCACTTTCATAAGCCTATAGAGGAACCAAAAATGCACATAAGCAGAGTTTTGAGGGGGGGGGGGAATGGTGAC
The DNA here is from genome assembly GCA_900291075.1 of Melanogrammus aeglefinus. Taxonomy (NCBI): domain Eukaryota; kingdom Metazoa; phylum Chordata; class Actinopteri; order Gadiformes; family Gadidae; genus Melanogrammus; species Melanogrammus aeglefinus. The sequence goes on along the minus strand of OLKM01000476.1, from coordinate 148,784 downwards.
GTAAATCTACCGAGATGGCACTCGAGACAGGAACCCATTCCCGGTCTCTGGAGCTGTGAGTCGGCAACTCGACCACGTCTACAACACCGTGCCGCTGTTAAAGCAAATTCTGGAAATTCGATTAGTCATGGCATAGCAGGACTTAACAACATTTCCTCTTTTCCCTGTAACAGGATATCACCGCAGAGCCGCTAGGACCCCGGCTTCGGCTGGTCTTAGGCGACGGTAGTCGAATGGGGCTGGACAAGAGTGCATTGATTAGGCCGCGTGGGCACTAAAATTGCAGTGATTCGTAAAAAAAAGCAGCCAAAAAAAGATATGCTCTTTTTACGGGCAGCGGTGTGGGATTGAGCGCAGGGTGTGTGTGTTTTGTGTCTGAATGTACCTTTGAATGTGAATGGCTGTGCTTTCCAGCCCATGTGAATGGGTGTGCAATGTCAATGATTGCGCTCTGTGTGTGTGTGTGTGTCTATGGTGTGTGTTTCTGATGGTGTTTCTGTCTGTCTGTTTGTTCAGAGGACAAGGTGTGGACGGTGCTGGACCACAGCAGCAGTGCTCCAGTGAGGGTGCAGGGCTCCTCCCCCCAGAAGCCCTACATCATGAGGTTCAACTACAGCGCCTCGCCGGAGCAGCTGCGCGCCATAGTAACGGGCTCCGAGCAGTGTCAACAGGAAGTGGTGTACCGCTGCAGGAAGTCCCGGCTCTTCAACATCAAAGGTTATCCCCCTCTGTCTGAAGGATTATTTTGTCTTATTCTTTATCTCCGTCATCTTCTGTTATCTTCACACAAACAACACCCACTCCAGAGACTCACTCATCTGCCACTTCCAGAGGACCCTCAAGCCAGCCCCCAGGCAGGGAATACTTTTACATTTATCTCCGGCTCTCTGCCGCTCTCATTTACGGTTATTGTCGTTGGCGTTTTTTCGAGGGGGGTTGCCGTTAGCGCGTACGGCAATCGCCAATCAGCGCGGTCGACATTCATCCAGAACTGTTTGGGGAACTCGCTGCATCCCAGCCACACCATATTTGCTCCCGAAAGCATGAAATATTCATGAAGCCCTGGGTTCTACCATTCCCTAAGTGCTCCGTGTGCACAAACAAACAAGTTCATTATCACACCAGATCAAAGGGAGACACCCGTGAGTGCACATGCACACACGCACGCACAAGCCTTTTATAGCACTATTGAGTGTATGGTATCTAGCCACGGATCGCTTGGAGTTCAGTTGTCTTTGTTAATCGAGCACGGTCGACCTAAGGAACAGGGAAAACAATAAGCGACGCTCAAAATCTCTTGTTCATCACTTTGCAGAGAGGGCTCGGCGCGCACCAGCCCTTCTCCTTATTAACTATCTACTCTTTATTCGAATAAATCCGTGTACACGGTTTAATTAGTCTCACTAGTTTGCTTTCACGCTTCCCCTAATCACTGTGATGTACAAGAAAAGGCACTCCCGGTTAAGGTCCAATGGCTCGGAAGACGTATTCTCAACCCGTGCCTTGTTGTGTGATGGCCTCATGTCCTGTTATTAATCATAATCAATCTCGAGCAAGTTCGGAACAAGCTTGAGTTTCAAGGAGAATAGAGACAGCTCCATCGCTGCTACCACACAAGAGCTGCCCATTTGGAAAGTAGCCTCGATGCAAATCTTTTAATTTGTTATCCACATCCCCCAAGAACCCATCCATAACAACTTCATAAAACAGGAATAAATAGAGGCCGAAGTAAGACTGCATACTACCCATATGACAAATGGGTAGAGAGCCGCATCACAGCACATGGCAAATTGTGCCAAGTGCAGCTTGAAGTTAGCCGAGGGTCTTCTTCCCCCCTGCCAGCGGGCTATCACTTATACGCCGGGGTCATGTTGCTTGACAGATGATGGGAGCCGCGCTTGGCAGACATGGCGGTAATGAGCCACGTCTGACTGGCATTACCGGGCCCTTATTGACACTGACAGACACCGTGTCACGGATGCCAGCAGAGCCATAGACCCCCCTAGTTCTGGTTACACTCAACCCGCTGCCTCCACAGAAAATATGTGTAATTAAGCAAAGTACAGAGACCATCGCAGGATCTCAGGTAGTGGGCATAGAAAGAAGGAAGATGACTTTAGAAAAAAAGGTTAAAAAATATCTGACATCACCGGGGACCCGAGACAGTGCAGACAGCATTAATATCATCCTGGGGTCTGGTGCCGTACATCATGGGTCTTCATAATGACCAGGCACAGACATACATCATGGTTCTTCATAATGACCATACCCAGACGTTACCTACTGAGCTCCCCCGGAACATAATTGTTTCATCAATAATGATCACGTCCCGCTAGCAGATCATTTAGTTTCTTTGCTTATTCTATTTGTTGAAATTTGCTCTCTGGGCTGTGCCAAAAGGTTTTTAGGGGCCACACAAGAGTGCATGATTGTTTATTTCTGTAGAAATAGACTTTTCCGTATGAGTCATCGAATGACACAAGGATTTGTCTACTCTTGGGTTCTATGATATTATATAAAAGCGCGTATCGGTCAATTCATCACCACAGTCTTCCCCCAGCCTTGCAGCTGTAATCATATCTCTTATCTTCAATTCTGTATTATGCAAGTCTGTGTTATGCCTTGCGCACTGGAACATGACCTGTCAAGGTCTTCGCCCACGTCTCCAACAAACACCCTCACTCGACTTTTTGGCTGACACCGATTGGACAACAGACACCTTAATCCAACAACAACTACTGAGCACCAACGGATGTGGCGCACTGACCCGATGGATGCTGTGATTGTCGGGGCAGTGGATGAGGACCTTGACACGTCATACTGCGGTGCTATACCCAGAACACAAACGCATAATATGCATTTGGGTTTTGCGTAGAGCACTGGAATACGACATGATGATATCTCCAGTGCTATATATTATAAAGCATTGGAGAGCAGCTGCAATTCCAGTGGGCCGTGGGGGCCGCTTCCTCTGACTGTGTTTTGTGTTGGTGGCCGGTGGCAGACGGCACCCCGATGTCCTGGTGGCTGGACCAGGCTGGGGAGAGGAGGACCTACTGGGGGGGGTTCCTGCCTGGGGTCCAGCAGTGCTCCTGTGGCCTGCAGGAGAACTGCCAGGACATGAACTACTTCTGTAACTGCGATGCCGCCACCAACACCTGGTCAGTTGTTGTGCACACAAACACACACAAATACACACTAACACACAGCCAGATACACATACACTGGCACACAAAAATACACACAACCACACACACACACACACGAATATACAAGCACACAAATGCAAAACACCACCCACACATTAATACGTACACACACACACATCTAAACAAATTTGCAGAACACACACACACACAGACACACACAAGTGCTTTGACCACATACCAACATAGACACACATGCGCATGCCACACACACACACACACACACACACACACACACACACATTGAAACACAAGCACACACTACACACACTACCCACACAAATTGTAAGTGTCTGTTTTTGCAACTGTCAACACCTGCTCTGCTTGGTGGAAATGTAAGTACTTCTGTGTGGAACTGGCCGGTCACAATCAAGCAGAGTGTGGCATGTGGAAATTCACCGGTGTTACCACTCTGCTACCATTCAAGGCACTTTCGTCGCATGCCAAACCTGAAGTGTGAGTTGGAAGTACTGTAATTTAACGCACAAATAAATAAAGAAAAGCGCACAGTGCCAGTTTGTTCATCACTTGTTACGATGAGAAATGCGTCATTACTTTGAAAGGTCAGAGGAAGTACTGCAACACTGTCAAGAAGTGTATACAGTGTGCCATACTGGATTATGAGTTGAGGGCCGTCTTAAATCAAGTTGTTCTTCCCCGCCACTCGTTGTCTGTTAGTAATCCTCTCTCCCGTGAATCCTGCCTCCGTTGCTTTTGAAAACCCACTCAATCTACATACATGTCCTGAGGCGCGTGTCAGCGTTGTGATGTATAGCTCCCTCTGTGTTTACTCGGTGTGTGTTCCAGTTAATGCAAAGGAACTCAGGAAGCATCTCTACCCTCTACCCCCTGCCCTCCGGCGATGCAGGTCTAATGACACGGGAGTGCTCTCCTACAAAGACCACCTGCCCGTGAGCCAGATTGTGATCGGAGACACCAACCGCACCGGCTCTGAGGCTGTGTACCGCGTCGGCGCCCTACGTTGCTATGGCGACAGTAGGTGATCACTTTTGTTGTTATGGAGATTTTTTTTTTCTTTCATGAATGGCAAAAACATGCACTCTGATTTTTTCGATTTTTCAGTTTTTTCTTCCCGCTGCCATTCCGTTTCTTTCTTCTTTGTTTCCAAAACTCAATAGCTGTCTTGCCTTTGTCCTCCGCCCCCCCCTCCCCCTGCTCCACCTCCTCCACCTCCCCTGTGTCTGCCGTCGATGTTTGAGGATGACAGGCAGCCCTTTCACCCGAAGCAAACACGTTTAAAGCTTATCTCCTTTTGTACTTCGCTTTAATTATGGGATTTGGTCAGGTTCTTTTCTTTTTTTTTCAACCTCAGATATTCCCATGCGCCCTTATTTTGACACCCCCCATTACCATTGGGGTTCACCATGAGCCTGTGATCCAGGGGTGGAACGGTGGTACCCTTCACAAAAGAGGCTTTGACTTGTCCCTCTTTTCATTGTGCTGTGTCACAGAAAGTGTCTGACACTCCCTGCTGTTCAAGGGGTATTGGGTGGGGGCATTCAGACAGTGGAGGATGAACACCCAAACTGCATGGATTTGACACCTTTTCTGTGGAAGTGGACTTTATTAATTAATTTATTGACTCCATTATCTGAGGCAATTTGTATAGCAAGATATTTACTATTGATATTTGTGAATTTGTGCATTTAATTCCTTCCTCCCCTCCTTCCTTAATAAATTATATTTTCAGCTCATCTTGTCCCGTCTTTCCTACCTTTTAAATTTTTGGTGTTACTTTGACACCTTCTGTCTGTCTGCAGAGTCAACGTGGAACGCTGCCTCCTTCTACCAGGAGTCCTCGTACCTCCACTTCCCCACCCTCCAGGCAGAGCTGGGCTCCGACATCTCCTTCTACTTCAAGACCAGCGCCCCCTCGGGGGTCTTCCTGGAGAACCTGGGCCTCAAGGACTTCATCCGAGTGGAGCTCAGCTGTGAGTACGGGTGGTTCACCTCACAGACGCAGCCAGAATGTCAGGACTTCAACACGCGTCACGTAGCGGCGATACGTTAAAAAAAATGAAAAAGAATTCCGGAGAGATTGCCTGTAAATGTCCTGGCGGTTGACAGCTACGCTCAGAGGGGAGCACTCACATAATTTCCTTCACATGCACACGCCCACCTTATAGCTGTCAGCCATCTTTTCTTCGCTTTACTTTTCCTATCAGGGGGAAATTCCAGCCACAGGTGATAATTCAATTCCGGCGGAATGTGAGCGTCAGTTCTACACCACGTGGTGTAATCCTAATGACAAAGCCAACAGTATATTATCAAGCTGTCACACACGCCGCGCAGAACGCAGGACAATTTCTCGTCCGACTATGTAATCAAGTTGGGATTCCTGCTGAATACCAGAGATAGATGAAGGAAGCTAGGATTGATAAGAATCTCCTTTTGTGCATTTATTTAAAGGGAAAAGGAAATCAGCGATGTAGGCCCTAAGTATCTGTGCTTTATTCAAGAAATCGTCTAACATTGATTTACATTTGCAAGAACTGTAAATATCTCAAATTTTGGGTCACTAATATATGGTTAATACTGGTTAAATAATCACAGCTCTACACATTTATACACACAGCGCCCTAACGCAATCAATCACAGAGAAACACAAAGTCTTTTATATCAGGGTCCATAATGAATCACTTCAGCGCTCCATAGCTGAGGGGACAATGTGAGCTATTGACGAGCTGTCCTCCCAGCGCTTCATAAATCCTTTTCCGGGGTCGTCGTTGTATCATGTTGCATTATGGGCAGGGGGGTTACAATATATAGTAGAAACTGTGAAAAACAAAATGCCAGGGTCACGTTTAATCACTCTTGCTCTTACAAAACAGATTTGAGATGAATACCTTAAGTCTGACGGCAGACAAGCTCAAAGGACAGGAGGCTTCGTTCTAACGTCACTAGAGCTGACTAAGTTTGACCTCGCTTTTTAGCCTTCAGATCCCTGCCTCCGACGACACGATTGGTCAGAACAACAAACAAAGCAAAACGCCCTGTTTACCCCCATTTGAGCTTGCTTGCTTCCAATTTGTGAACATGAATCAAAAGTCTGATCCGTTATGTCGGACCCCCTCCTCCAGCTCCGTCGGCGGTGGCCTTCTCCTTCGACGTGGGCAACGGGCCGGTGGTGCTGACGGTCAAGTCCCACGTGCCCCTGAACGACCGGCAGTGGCACTACGTGCGGGCGGAGCGCGGCGTGCAGGAGGCCTCGCTGCAGGTGGACCAGCTGCCCCTGCGCTTCCTGGAGGCGCCGTCCGACGCACACGTCCGCCTGCAGCTCAACAGCCAGCTGTTTGTGGGTGAGCAGTGGGCCGCCGCCTCCACACCACTGCCCCTCTCTTGTTCCAGCGCTGACTTTGATTCAGTACACAAAGGGCTTATCGCGGTTAACGGCCGTGATATCGCCGAATGTGGCAGGTTTTTAGTGCGGCCCTCCCCCCCTCTGAAATGGAGAGGGGAGCGTCAATGTGAAACAGTTGGGGAAAGAATGATATAAAGCCGACGCAGTCACATAAGTGTGTGCACAGATCACACACGCAGATGAAACGTATCAGCCACACCGCATTAAGCAAAGCGTATAAAAACCTGTGGCAGACAAACAAAACTGGAGACACAGAGCATATAAAGCGTTATTATGTTATTATATTGAGGATGTGGAGTCACTTGTAGACAGAAGAACCAATAAGCCAAGCACATAAAAGAGAGTTGGAGGTAGCTAGCCAGGAGGACGGTGAGCCGAGCACTTGGAATACTTGAACCTCCTGCTTCAAAAAGCAGTGTGAGGGCTTTGCAGCGGGGGCTGCTGTTTGAGTTCCTGTGGGTTCGGACAAAACACGGTTGTGTCTAAACCGGAGAGCAATTTAGGCTATAAATGTAATTTTGTCGACACCACACAAGTATTCAATGATCATTCAGAGAAGGTGAGGTGGAACTAAGTCAATCAGTCTGACTGAATTAGCTACATCAAATACAACCTGGTCTCACAGGAATCCGTGAAATGACTACGGACGCTTAACTCAAAATCCGTGGGATCATTACGGAAACACGCAGATTTCCGTAATATGCGCACGGAATTTGCGCCAATGCAAGTTAATGACACTGATATTCCGTGGCCCACACACAGATCCCCGTTTCAACGAGCGAGTCGGCCACGGGCGCTTAACTCAAAATAAATGGTTTGACCATTCCGTTCTGTGGAAGACGAAAAAGGTGGCAACCGTGCTCTGGGACACGATTCAATAGATTAACGGTTGTGCACATGAGCACGAAATCACGTGACATAATCAGGTGAATATATATATATATATATATATATATATATATATATATATATATATATATATATATATATATATATATATATATATATATATTTATTATGCCTATATATATATATATATATATATATATATATATATATATATATATATATATATATATATATATATATATATATATATATATATATATATATATATATATATATATATATAGTCATTTGACGGATCCCTGTGTGACCAGGTCGACTCGATCGGTGAAACGGGGATCTGTGTCCGTGCACATATTACGGAAATCGGTGTGTTTCCGTGATGATCCCACGGATTTTTGAGTTAAGCGTCCGTAGTCATGTCACTGATTCCTGTGAGACCAGGCTCATCAAATAGCATGCAGCAAGCACATTTGTAACTTTACACATTTCCAGTGGACAAGGATTCTGAATTGTTCTGTATCAGTACTAGACAGAAATTTTGCCTTACTATTTCTGACTTCTTTAAAGCAAATGTGTGTCTGTTCCAAATATGTTTTTGACCTAGGGCATGCCCACAGAATGAAAAGGAAAAAGGGTGTTTTATTGAAAGATAACGCAACAATTTGAAATACATTTGGAAATAAATCGTTAACTAAATGTTTCAAAGAGGAGGTGTTTTACAGCATATTGTGGTTTCTGCTTTTCATGTGGCTTGTACACGTCATTTCATTGTTCTGTAGGATAATTTCCGAGTAAGAAAGAAAGAAAAACGTCTCCATGGGAGCCGAAATGTTGAAGGCACTTGAAGCTACACTCAGGGCCAGCTCTTAAGAACTAATACTGAGCTTGGAACGAAAAATAGAGGGGTTCAGGGACTGCTGTAGACATGAATATATTAGAATTATTAAAAAAACAGGATGTTGGGAACAATAGAGTTGTCCTGAGGAGTATTTAAGAACAGGGGCTCAGTACTAGTACTCTTGCACCACTCTAGTCTCTCTCTCTCCCTCACTTTCTTACCCTCACTTTGAATTAATTTCAATTAAAAAAAGCTGTATTGGCATGGGAAACAAATGTTTACATAGCCAAAGCAGTTGGAAAATTAAGCAGAAAGATTCGTACACCACAAACCAAATACTTTGGTTGTGTCTATGGCATTTGAGGGAGATGTTACTCTGCAGTAACACGATTACAATGTCATGAAAGATTTGGTGGTTGTTCAGCTACCTTGGGGAATGGTCATCAAATTAAGACTGTGTTTCCTTTCGGTGACAGCCTGGCAACAACGATAGCACACTAAAACACCATGGCAGTCAGGTTTATCTTCGTACACGCCTTCATCTCAGTCCCGCTCTGCGAACGCTGCTCGGACCTTACAGATGCTCTTAAGATGACTAACGGCGGTCTCTTCCTGCAGGGGGAACGGCCTCCAGGCAGAGGGGCTTCCTAGGCTGCATCCGAATGCTCGCCATCAACGGCGTTCACTTTGACCTGGAGGAGAGGGCCCGGATGACGCCGGGCGTCAGCTCCGGCTGCCCCGGTTACTGCAGCGGCTCCAGCAGCCTGTGCCACAACAGGGGACGGTGCATCGAGAAGAGCAGCGGCTACGTCTGCGACTGCTCCCTGTCCGCCTACGGGGGCCCGTCCTGCAGAGAAGGTGTGCAAAGTCCGGCCTCATCATTAGGTTCCCAACCCGCTGACAAAGACGCTCTAGCCCCTATATGTGGCACTGAGAGGGGCTGCCTTGTGAGACGACACACGCGCTCCCCACTGCCACCTAATTGGCTCTTGCCGGGCCAGATTTAAAAGGCTTTGGCTGACATGCGGGGCAGCTGACAAATGAGGGAGGCAAAGCAAATGTCCATGGACACCATTACCATAGGTTTTACCCCAGGGTGGGAAAATGTATGTATTTTCATTTACCGCCAGACTTGTTGTCTGTCAGTGCGAACAACAGGGTAAGACGTTTTATACAACCCACCCCATCCCCCCCCCCCCAAGATCGGTAAAAAATGCTTGTAGCTTTGCTTTTGAGGGGTTTTTTTTGTTTGTTTTGTTAGGAGAGAGCGCTTTGGGAATCCGCCCGCACAGGTGAAACAGCCGGGCGGGATAATTGAAGCAGAGATGCAGCGCCGCCTCTGACTGCATCTTCACTCCAATCAGTCCCGGAGAGACGACCGCTTTCCGGTGCTCTCAGCGGGTGTATTCATCCCGATCTGAATGGCGCCCTGCTTTAGGATGAGCCCCGTTTAGCGCGGTTTCATTGGAGACTGTTCTAACAGGGTGTTCCTCCATTAACAGCGTGCTTCACTTCAGTGTTGTTCCTCGACAGGGATACTCACAAAAAGAAAGTGGATCATTTACCGCCCCATAGAAAGCCAAGATGAGTGGGAGACACCTGATATAAGACTCCAATTGAGTTTCAGGTCGGTACACCTCGGCATTCACCGCATCGGCGGTGAGGGTGGGAGTCCATAAAATCTGAGATGTATAAAATCAAAAATCAAAGGTGGTTTAGGTTGGATATGAGGAGATTTTCAGAGTGGGAGTGGTGGCAGACACGGGCTGCTACGCACACTTTTCCTGGTGTGGCAGGGAGGATCCAGCTTTCACTTTCACACTCATCCAGAATCCCATTACTGTGCGGGTGGATCTATCAGATGTCGCCCATACAATGGATTCTGATTTTGATCCAACATTCACTCTCAACTTTTGCGTGCGTAAAAAAGATATATAGATACTTTGAATAAATTGAAAAAGGCATGAGCAATGAAACCTTCCGGATTCCTTCAGAGAAAAGTAAAGTTGTTGGGTACTGCAACTTATAGAAAGTGTACAGTTAAAGGCCTAGCATTGGTTCCACGTTGACTCAACGCAAGGGGATTTATGGACAAATGATGTCCTTGCGGAGCCTCCATGCATCCACCGAAAGGGCCTGACTTGTGCTTCCCAATAATTGTAGCCTTGCGTCGAGGCGACGCAGAAGCAAGGGCTGTGGTTGGTCGGCTAACTTAAACCCTGACGTTAACCAGACGCAGAACCAAAACAGGTTCACGACTGTGTTGAAGCGACTGCGTGGTCATTGCGTTGCGTCAACGACGTGGAACCCTAACGAAGCCTAGTTTAGACCATCTCTGCAGCTTTCTGAAGTGGGACTTGTTGCGATTCAGGGGATGAAATAGCATATCTCAACATCCGTTGATCAATAGACTGCTATTGCCTTTTGTTTTTTTAAGCGAGCTCCTGCTAACGTTTCTCGTTTTGTCACCACCACCCATCGGCCCTCACCGTGTCTTTCTCTCCAGAGGTGTCGGTGTCCTTTGACAGCGAGTCCTCGGTCACCTACACCTTCCAGGAGCCCTTCTCGGTCATGCAGAACCGGAGCTCGCAGGCCCTCACAGCGGTGTCCAGGAGAGCAGCCGAGCCAGGGAGAACGTGGCCTTTCAGCTTCCTCACCTCCCCAGCGGCCCGCCATGCTGCTGAGCGTCAGCACCTTCAGCCAGCAGTACATCGCCGTCATCCTGGCCACCAACGGTACGCGGTCTTACGCGCACACACACACACACACACACACACACACCACACACACACACACACAACACACACACACACACACACCAACACACCACACACACACACACACACACACACACACACACACACACACACCACAGTCACACACCATTGGATGAATGCATGAAACGTGACCGATGGGTCGGAGACAGCAGGACCCTTGAGGCATTCCACATGTTTCATGTGTACATGTCCTCTTGCCTTTGGCTTTTATTCTGCTCTCATTTTGTTTTATATTTTTCTTGCCGATCCTTGGAATTGATACTTTGATTAAATGGTGCTTTTGCTAAAGCCGCCTCCTAAATCTGACAAAGGTTAAAGTTAGCCACTAAGACCAACTAACTCAAATCGAACTGCAAACATGATCTACAAGGACTTTTATGTATTCATTTATATTCATGTTTATATTGCTAACAAGCTTCAAATTCAATGGCCCTAATTACCTGTGGTAGACGTTTGTACCTTAACTAAAACAATATGGCGTCTGCCTGCAACTGCACACGATGCCAGCATTCTTCAAGTCTCTACCTTATTCTGAGAATTAGTGAGAGAAAATAGCTTTTATGTAGAAGCGCAATTGGTCCCGGCCTTCTTTTTCATCTGGTAAAATTATGCTGACTCCAATGTTCCCTTTGAATAATCCCTGCTTTGAAGAACAGTTAGTTTAGTGAGCAAAAAAGTAAAATGTTTTATTTGAACCAGCCGAGTTTTGGTTTGTATTGGCAGGGAAAATTATCCACAATAAAGCTGCTCAGCTCCATGGTTATCCATGCAATTCATTGGAAAGTATTAATGCATATAAAACATCAGTTAAATCATTGAGTTCATTTGTTTGTTTTTCAACTTTTTTAGTATTTTTGTATTTTTTTAAGAAAGTAATCTAAGTCCTATTTGTCGAGGTCATTTGCCAGGACGAACGTACTCACTAAGTCAGACGCGCTTGGCTAAACGTTTGAACTAAGAGTTCCCGAATAATCACTTTGAGTTCATTAAGTGTGTTTACACCTTCCGACCTTTTCTGTACATTTCAAAGAAATAGGGTTCGATCCGTTCTGCATGCAGTGTTTTACACGTCCCGCGGAGACAGGCGTCCCCTCTTAGCTTGTACGTTCTGGTCTGCAGTAGGACATCAAGGTTAATTCATAGTGTGTGCCTGGATCGCACAGAGTCGGATTCTCGTGTTACTGACGCAGGCTTTGGAAGCCCTGCAGTGCTTGGCTCAGTGAATATGCGGGTAAACAACAGCCTGTCCGTTTCATTCATGTCTGTTGGTGGGGGAAACCTGGGCTGCATGGTTATTATCGACGGTCCCCACTGCGCTCCTTAGCATGTACAACACACGGCGTGTTATCTGTGCATTTCCCAGGTGTAGCGTTATGTTTGTCCTTTAGGTGTCCCATAGGTTATAGAGGACCTTAGGCACTTTGAATAAGCTATCCAAGTTAACATTGTTGCTTAAGCGCAATTCCCATATTATCTGAGCATAACAGAGCCAAAGAATCTTGTCAATGCTTGTACATTTTTCATTATCATTCATTTTATGAATGTGTTGTTATTAATTAATTCAGTCTCAGAGGGCTGATCTGAGACATCTGAGCTTATGCATATTTTTTGATGTATAAGCAGCGATATTTTCCCCGCGACTGAATAATAACCCAAAAAAAGATGACAGAACTTTTGTTACAGCATCCACTTTGGTGCATGGGAATTATGTGTTGAACAAAATAGGAATTAGGTTGGAGGTTTGTTCAAAGTTCCTTGAATGCCAATCACATCCGAGAACAACATGCTGCTGTCTTGGGAAGCATCTAATTAAAGAAAATCTAAAAAAAGAAGTGCCAGTTCCCATCGAGGGAAAAAGTCATCAATAAACTTTCCCGCTGTGCAAATTGTAGCACTTTTATGTGTTATTTCTCAGCCTCCCGTTAAAAAAACAAAACCCATTCAGATACCCCAGCGGTATAGAGTTTGACTGTTCGCTGACCCGAGCTCCATCGGAACATGTATTTTCTTCGGTACCCCCAAACAGTCTGACCCGTTCCCATCAGACCCGCCACCCCGACTCCTTGCGTCCCCTGTCCCCCACGAGTCTGCGCTTCCTGCGTGTCAACGGAGCGCATCGGTCATATGCACCCCCCCCCCCATCTGTCGCCGCCTCTCTTTCCGCCCGGCCGCCTCTGACTGGAAGGCGCCCGTGAGTCCAGGCCTTGGTAAATATTGAGTTGTCTGCCTTCGCGACTCTTCATCCACGGTAATCTTGCTCCTCGGTGGCACACTCAGGACTCTGTGCGAAACACAGCACAAAGCCCTCTGCCAACAGATCCCCGATTGTAATATTGACCCATCTCCACTTGATAATGCAAAGCCTTTCTCGCTGTGATCCGCCATGTGTTTGTGTGGGTGGGATACTCAGTGCATATTGACATATTCCGCATCTGAGCAGAGAGATGCAGGATGAAAATATTATTAATATATCCTGTAAGGCAATTGTGGGAGTTTAGTTCAAAGGTTCAATATATTTATATTAACACACACGGGCGCCTGCACAAATGCACAAACACACGCACACACGATGTATTTGCGTTCACCCTGTCTGTTGCTTACTCTTCACTTCTGCAGCTCAAGTCAATGTGCGAATATTTTTCCCGTGCACAGGCCTCTCTAAAAGAGGGTACATGCATTGTTAACCAAGGTGATGGTGTTGAAAGAGGATTCACACTTCATTATCACTGCATCAGACTCGAGTCTGCTGCAGTAAAATTGAATTGAATTGAATATTGACTGTGGAAAAAAAAAGGGATGCATACGTTGGTGTGTTAGGTGCATTAAATAAACACAGTGTGTGTGGTGTGTGTGTGTTAGTGGTGTGGTGGTGTGTGTGTGTGTGTTGTGTGTGTGTGTTGTGTTGTGTGAGTGTGTGTGTGTGTGGTTGTGCTGTGCCGTGCCCGTGCGTGCGTGCGCTGCGGTGTGTGCGTGCTGTCTCCAGGGAAGCCTGGCAAGATTGGTACCTACCTCCTAGCCCGACCAGGACCAGATGTGTTTCGTTCCCATTCGCTCAGAATTTAGCCCGACGGCCCCTCATAAAAGATAAAGGATTCACAGAGAGGCCAAGACGTCTACGTCCAGGTGAAGTGAACCACGTTCTGCATGACTATTGCTATACTATAAATATCATACTAGGGTTATTATAAAGGGACTACTGTAGATATTACATAATATTATTACACTTAATAATCGCTGCCAAACTTCCAATAGTGAACACTTTATTATTCATACTTAAATATGAGACTCCCCAAATCTCTCCGTTGCGTGGAAAAGCCTGAGGGCTGATTTATATTTGGGTTTAAACCACCAGGGTTTTGAACTGGAAAATGTAAACAAGTGACCAGTCTAACCGTGATAATTAAAAAATGTATCTTCTTGAATAATTTTATTTGTGTGTCTTATTTTATGATTATATACTACTTTAGTTATGATTGTTATTGTTCTCAACCGACGGAGCTCACACTCCAGTGCTCTGAGTGAGCAAACTTTAGCAGGCTACAGTTCACTTACTGGCCAAAGGGGTCAGTAACGAGAAGGAAAAGCTGATTCCGACACGTAGCCTGCAGGCTGAGTTGTGCTGTCTCCTGTAAGCAACCCCACGTATCATTTTGCGAAAAGCACATTTATTTACGTTCCTGATCTTTTTTTTTGAGTGA